>ML269010.1:453-22409 GCA_005239495.1 Nicotiana undulata
TCATTATGTGTTTGAAATATTATTACTTTCTGCTGTAAAACTTTTGAAGTGATTTGGGATGTTTCGGTAAAAGTTGAAAGTTCATGACTCGGGATATTCCAGTAAAGGCTTGAAGGTTAATGGCTTTAAATACTGTTACGTTGTTTATAGATGTCAAATGTTGTGTACGTTGGCTTGTCTAGCGGGTTCAACGTTAGACGCAGTCACGGCCTGAAAGGTGGGATTTCGGGTAGTGACATCATTATTTTCATAACTTGATATCCCCCTTTGTACTGCATGACTAATTATGAACTACGGGATGGAAATTCCGGTGGCTTTATCTCGACGAATCTATATTCAAAAGATACTTATTGGAAAGGTGTAGTTGAAATGCAATTTACCTTGAGAAAGACTATGTTTGAAAGGATATTATCTCTAAAGGCATATTTGAAAAAACATTTATTCTCGGAGAAAACTATGAGTGAAAGACATTTATTGGGAAAGTATATTTTAAAAACGTTTATCTTGAAGGAATTACATTTAAGAATTTTCTTTTTGCAAAGTATGTATATATATATTCGGAGGAAGTACCTTTCAAAAGAAGTTTCCTATTTTGAAATGAATATATTTTAAGGTCTTCAATTTAATCTTTTGGGTGAAAGGTTACATTCGAAGATTTGACTGAACTATTGGAGCTGTTAGATAAGGTCCGAGGTAGAAATTATTGCAGTGCTGAGTTACCAGTGTTCTTACTGTGTTGTGGTTTCCGGCTTTTGTATTGTATTTTTTTCCATCCTTCTGTGTATTACTATGTTGTTCTGTTGTTTGTTGTATTTGTCACACCTTCTTTTTCACCGGTAAGGGTAATAAGGGAGTTTTTCCACTTTAAATGACATTATTCAATTTTTGGGATTTATTTTATTCAGAGTCGCCACCCGGATTTTTTACGGTGTTCCGGGACATCATTTATTCATTAAAAATCCCAAAACCGATGAATTTTGACTCTGTTTAAATGTCTGCGAACCAGAAATCCGGGTGAGGAATTCTATTAACCAGGGAGAAGGTGTTAGGCATTTCCGAGTTCCGTGGTTCTAGCACGGTCGCTTAATGATTAAACTTGGCCTAAATTGTTTAATTACTGCTTTTGTACCTATGTGCATTATTTTTATGTCTTCACTGCTTTTACTATTCTTTTGTATTCAAAGAGTTATTTTTTAGACGGGTCACGTATGCGTAAAAGCCGTTGAAATGAAAATGTGTCAAAAATCATGTCACGCAGACGTGTACATAATTCTCGACACTGAATTCATTTAAAGAGACAAATAAAGTTGCGCAAGCGCGTATTTTTGTTTTGTTGTAAAAAAGAAACCGAAATCACGTCACGCAAGCGTGTACGTAACTCCGATAATTTTTAGAAATCCATTCCTAGAAGTGTCTCTACGAGTGTTCATTTTAGTCTTTATTTGTGTTACGTAAATGTATACATAATTGAGGAAAAGGTATATTTTAGTTGTTTTCATTAAAAGTTACGCAAACGTATACTTTGATTATTAATACGTTTTCAAATTCTAGATGTATCAACTATCTAATTAAGGAAGAGTTAAGCATTTTGCTATATTCCTGAAAGGATTGTTTACTAAATCTTATTAGTCTAAAGAAAGGGTATTTCGAACTACAAGGTGTGAAATTATTCCGGATTTTCTAAGACTAGGCTTGATAACCTGAGGACGAATATTTGGGCTTGTTGTTAGATCTGGCCCGACTACATTAAATGGACTAGACTGATTCTTGACTTGTATTTTAACAAGAGAAAAGCATATAATAGATACTATCAAATTTCAATCACACTTATGCAAAATTGAACATAAAACACATAAGATTATTGTGCTCAAACGTAACAGAAAATCAAAACTTTAAATAATCTGGGTTAAATACAGTTTTAGGCTAATTTTGAAGATGAGTACATAATCTGATTGCTGGGTTTTACACCTAAACACAACTATTCATTATGATTTCCATTTGAGCAAAAGACACACTTAAAAATGTGATACATACAAAATTATGGTATTTGAAGAGACAACTGGTAATTCATAAGAATATATATATATTTTTTTTTAAATTAATCTAACATCGCCCTTTTTATGCCATAGCCACGCTTAAGAATAAAAATAATTCTGAATAATCCAGTCCATTACATGCAGTTTTTAGAATAATTTTACATGACCATTGACCATAAAAATATATTTACAAAAAGAAATTTGTAGAAAATATGCTACTGTCTCTAAACGTCCCTTTTGTTAGCTTGTGGGATCAACACCTGCAACCGTAAAAAACAAAGTAGAAAGTTTATGCATTATTAGGGTAAATCTAACCATTGAGGGGTCAGATCCACTTCCCTTAATGCAGTAGGGTTCTTATACCCATAGTTAGAACCTATCAGCATGTATACTAACACAGTCATGCATAGACATAGAGGAATAAGATAATTCAGATTTTTTACAACTAGAACAAACATTTAGAGTAATGCTAACACATCAAGACATGGTTTTGCAATTAACAAGGAAATTCATGGAAAAACAAAGCATGTTTCAACATCAAACGAATACAGATTTTTTAACTCAAACAATCTCTATTTATGGGAAAATACTGTACATACCTTGAAAGTGAGAATAGAAGCAACGAGAATGACCAAATAAAGGTCAGAAATAAGAAAAACTTTGAGCTCAGTCAGTTGTACCAAGCACATCAAGAAAACCAAAGCAAACCCCAAGGAAAAATCTCAGAAACTCAACAGAGAAACTCCTGATTTTTAACCCAAAGTGTAGCTCAGATGGATTTTTTTTAGGAAAATCAGCAACCAGGATAGATTCTTGAGATTTCAAAACTGAGGAAAACTAGTTTTCAACTTGTTTTTTGCACTCATTTCTTTTGTATTATGCAGTATTTTTTTTATTTTTCAGAATGATAGCAGAACGGTACATTTTTTTGAGTTTTCAGATCTGTAGGTGTGTAAGGTCTGTTTTTCAGTATTGAGAGTGTATTCAGAATGGAAAATCTGTGTGTCTTTTTCAGTAGTAAGAGTGTCTTTATATAGGGAAGACCCCTCCCCCCCCCCCCCCCCCCCCCCCCCCCCCCCCATTTCCCATGTGCCATTCCCTAAAATTAAGGGATAAGGGGAATATTTCCTAACATATTTTCCTACAGCTGTCCAACTCTAGAAGGTTCTGATATTTTAACTTTTTTCTTCAGAAAATTCATCTATTAACTTTATATTATTACACATAACCACCTTCTAGAAGGTTCTCAACTCTAACTTTCTGATTTATTTTGGTCCCTTTAGTTTTTATTATTACTTTTTAGTACCTAGGGTTTAGGTTAGGTTTATTATCAGGTATTAATTTTAAATTAATTCAAATTAGTCAGTTTAATTCCTTAAACTTAGGTTAATTAATTTGTTTTAGTTAATCCAACCTAATTACCTTAACTACGAATCAGAAAATTAGCTAATTATTCAACCTAAGTGTATTTTAGAAGCTTATCACCTTGATTAATTCATGATCATTCACTGGTTCAGAATTAATTGCTTTCCTAATTAACCGACAATTTATCCTAAATGGATTAACAGATTTTGAAGACTTTAGACTAATTAGTTTTAGGGTTTAATCCGTAAATCGAATTACACCCTTAACTAGACCTAAACATATGTATTTCAACTAAAAACAATCAACAAGTAGAAAGATCGGATAACTCAGATTGTAACCAACATTTATACAAAAAATTAAACCTAGATAGGATTCAATCAACATACAATCATTTAGGGATCAAATTTATCATATATTTTTTTGTAACTAACAAACTAAAAAATCATAAACTAAAAACCTAGAATTAAAACACTAAATCAGTGATTAACAAAATAAAAACAATAACAAAACAAAGAAAGAAAAAGGGTTAACAGAATACTAGTGGGCTAGCACAAGGTCTTGGTTGGATTCCGGCGACTTTTCGGAGTTTGGCCGGACACTGGTGGACTCAAAGGTGACTTCAAATAGCATGAATCGACGACTATTGTCACGAGCCATCGACTCATGTGAGTCTAAGTCACAGAGCCGTTGAAGACTTGAACTTAAAAGGTATTAGGGTTTTATGGATTTCAGATCTGAAATAAGTCAAAATCAGGTGTCTTTTTGGGAAAATAAGGAAGGGAAGTGGTTATGGATGAAGAGAAGACTATGGGATAGAAGTTTGAGTCTATTTGGTGGAGATATGTCGTCGGTGGTGATTTTCGGCCGGCAGAGCACGGTGGAGGAGCGACGGAGTCCGGTGAGGACATAACTAGACGAGAGAGACAGTCTAAGGGGTGGGGTGTTAGTCTTTGGGGTGAATGAGGGTATGTGGGGGTTGTTTTGACACTTAAATATAAAATGGGTGGGGAGTTCCCAGTGGTTAGATCAAAAGAGATCAACGGTTGGGATCCTTTATAACTCAAACGGCGTCGTTTAGTGGTGTAAAGGGGCTGACCGGCTTGGGCTTTATTGGGCTGGACCTGGTGAGTTATTTTTGGGCCTGGGCAAGCTAGCCCAGGTTCGATTTTAAGTCTATGTTGAACTAATTCATTAAATCCAATTAAACTAAAACTCAATAACAAAATGTGGTGATTAATTCTAACTTAGTTTTGTCTAATTATTAATTAATAAATTAATTAAGAGTAAAACAATTAATTTAACACTCATATTATTTAAAGAAGAGATTTTCACACTTTTGTTAGAAAAAATAATTAAATTAAGAAGTTAACCATTAAATGTACCTTATGTCAAATGATCATATTTTGTTATTAATCAATTCAATTAATTATCAATAATAATTTTGTAACCCCTTGATGATCATGATGCATTTACTATTTTTTTTTTAAACAAACTATGATTATGCAATGCAAAAATAATTCACAAATAACACTAAAATTCAACAACATTTATAAATTTAATTTATTTTGTTGAATTCTGTAGGAGTGTATGGTGGGTGAAAAATCACGTGCTCACAGCTGCCCCTCTTTGTTCGGAAACACGAAGGGTTTTCCGGCAAAGACAAAGTGAGATGTTACGAGCAACTTTTACCCGTTCAAATACTCCATGTGAAGCGTTTTTGAAAAGTTTGACCGAACCCTACTTCTAAGGTTGCCTACATATCCTTGGCTATAAAGGAATCAGGTTAGTGTAGTTCTGAAAGTTTTTTGATAGTTGGGACTACCGGTCACTGTGATTTCACTGTGGATGTTGTTGTGGTTACTGCTGCTAAGCTCCTTATTACACCAAAGTGAGAAAACAAAAGACTAACTAAACCTATCAGCTACTAGTTACAAGATTCCTATCTAAGACTTGGTCTTGAGTCTTGGACTTTGTTGACTCTGACTCTGACTCGGATCGTGATGCTTGTTAGTCGCAAGTGCTGGTTTTGTCTTATCGTTCCTCGGATCAAGGTAGGATGTACCGAACGGATGACTTCAATCTCGTCCTGAATAGTCCATGTCTTCCCCGTTTCTGCACTTTAGATTCAACCTTCTCTTTTCTCTTTTTGTTTTTATTATTCGGGATCGAAACTTCTTCTTTTGGTCGTCTCGAGTCCACTGTTCTAAAAATGCAATCTGCGCAAAATCAAAAAGCAAACGAACGAAATTTTCTGCCCCAGTTTTCACTAGGAAAATTTTGTGAGTTATTGTAAGGAAATCTACACTACTTTATTATTGAACGGGGTGAACAGGTTATGTTGTCGTCAAGAAAAGATCACCAGGTTATGCTGGTGTCTGAGGAGGATCAACGGGTTATGTCGTTGCCGATAAAAAGATTACTGGGTTATGCCAGTGTCAGAAAATGATCAATAGGTTATGCTGTTATCAGGAAAGATCACCAGGTTATGCCGGTGTCTAGAAAGGTCAACAGGTTATGATGTTGCCGAGAAAAAAGAGATCACTGAGTTATACCAGTGTCAGGAAATGTTCCACAGATTATGCTGTTGTCAAGAATGATCACCAGGTTATGTCGGTGTATGGAAAGGTCAACAGGTTATGCTGTTACCTGGGGCAAAGAGATTACTGGGTTATGCCAGTGTCAGGGAATGATCAACAGGTTATGCTGTTGTCAGAAAAAGATCACCAGGTTATGTCGGTGTTTGGAAAGGCCAACATGTTATGTTGTTGCATGGGGGAAAGAGATCATTGGGTTATGCAAGTGTCAGGGAATGATCAACAGGTTATGTTGTTGTCAGAAAAAGATCACCAGGTTATGTCGGTGTTTGGAAAGGTCAACAGGTTATGCTGTTGTCAGAAAAAGATCACCAGGTTATGCTGGTGTCTGGAAAGGTCAACAAGTCATGTTGTTTCCTGGGGGAAAGCGATCACTGGGTTATTCGAGTGTCAGGAGATGATCAACAGGTTATGCTGTTGTCAGAAAGATCACCAGGTTATGTCGGTTTCTGCTAGGGAGTGGGAACCTATGTTGGAAGAATCATCGGATTATGCCGGCATCAACTAGGGAGTGGGACCCTATGTTGGCATCAACTGAGGACTGGGATATCCTAGGTTGGCATCGAGTTATGTCGGCATCAGGTTATGTTGGCATCAACTAGGGAATGGAGACCCTATGTTGGCATCAACTAAGGAATGGAATATCCTACGTTGGCATCGAGTTATGTCGGCATCAGGTTATGCTGGCATCAACTAGGGAATGGAGACCCTATGTTGGCATCAACTAAGGACTGGGATATCCTAGGTTGGAAAAGGTGTAGCTAGGGATTAGAGACCCTATACCACTTTAGGTTTGGACTGTTTTCAACATCGTTTTCTTCTTTTCTTTTCTTTTCTTTTTATTTTGAGTGAATGCGGGAAAGAATTTTGGAGAAAACTTCCCTTTTGGAGTTGTTGCTGCAGAGCTGCTTCTAGCTCTTGCGCCTTTTCTTTTGGTTACACCTTCATTTTGTGAGGTTATTTTGATTTACACTAGTTTCCTTCAAACAAAGAACAATTTGTTAGTTTGAAACGGTTGTTGGTTTTGCGGCCTTGATTTTCAACAACTTGATCTCAGTTCTTTTGACAAATATCTCGACCACTTGCTTGCTTGTTGGGGATTGGGTTTCATCTATAATCCCGAGACCCTGGCTTTCCAGATTTTACCATGGCGATCGGTCACGTGGAACCCAACATTTGACTTTATTTTGCCTTTGGTAGGCCTTTCACTTGCTTTTTTCTAGATTCCTAGAGTATCGGGGAAGTTTTGGCACCTCAAATTCTCCTGAAATGGTTAGTTACGTGGGACTTAACCTTTCTAACTTTATTTCGCCTTCATCGTCCTTTCAGTTTTTATTTTTCCTCCAACTTTAAATTTTAAAGCATTTGGAGCACTTCGGCTTTCCAAACTTTGCCGAGAGGGTTAGCCACGTGGGAATCAACCTTTCACTTCAATTTCCTTTATAAGCATTTCAATTTGATTTTCTCCTTTCAAGAGTTTTGCTTTTAAAGCTTTGGCCGTTATGGCCAGTCGGGATCGACTCGATGCTCCTGATGAGGCTCGGTGCCCTTTGCATGTTGGCTCGCATCGAACGAGAACCCTGTAAATCAGTTTGGTCATCCTTTCTTTGCCTTGCTTTAGAAACAGAGTCAGGCTAAGAGGGATTGAAAGAAAAATAACAAAGAAATGGAGACAATGACTTTTGACAAGAAATATCCCTTTCGGGGAAAAGAGAAGAAGGACTTATCTGGAGTGTACGCGACCTTCAATGAACATAACATGCGTCTTGGACTGGATGCCTGATTTATATAAACCATCTGGCTCTCAAAAATTCGTCACGACTTTTACCTCGAGGTTGAGAAACCTTGCCCCAGACCATGTCGATATCAGTGACCAATCATCATCTTTTCGATTAGTAGTGCCCTTTTTTGGGTTTTCACCAACTAACCTCTCTCATTTCTCTTCTCAACATCTCCCTGTAGTGCTCTTTGCGAGTTTTCACTAACAAGACTCTCTAATTTTTAGTTTCTCTACTCAACGTCGCCTAATGGTGCCCGTGTGGGTTTTCACCGATAAGACTCTCTCATTTTAATTTCTTTTTCTACCATCGCCTTATGGTGCCCATGTGGGTTTTCACCGATAAGACTCTCTCATTTTAATTTCTTTTTCTACCATCGCCTTATGGTGCCCATGTGGGTTTTCACCGATAAGACTCTCTCATTTTAATTTTTTTCATTGCTTGTATCAGATCCAAATAGCTGTATCCTCCAATTCTTGCCCTTCTTCACCGATCGATCGGAAGGACTTGAATAGGATTTGGGGTAAAAGGGATTTGTACTGAATTACAACTTTGGAACTTTTCAGGCGAATCATTTCTTAATTTTAACACTTTCCCCAGCTTAAACTCTTGGGGGAATGTGGATTTTTATTTTGGTGTGACTGAACCCCAGGGAGAGGCTGCCTACGTATCCTTTCGGAATCAAGTCAAACGTAGTTCAGGGAAACATTTTGTTCTTGTTTTTTATTCTTGTTTTGATTTTCCTTTTTTTTTAATCAACAACATTTCAGGTTCCAAAGAGGGTAATCAAAGAAAAGTAACCAGCTCAAAGGGTTTACAAAAGTTGGTAGTGTTTGAGGTAGCGTGAATGAAGGCCTTCGTCATTTCGGTCGGGAGTATCAACATCACAAAAAGGTCAAACGTAATACATTTTGACTGCATCTGCATTGACAGCCATTTCGGGGTCATTTCCTTCGATGTCCCCCAAGTACAATGCTCTTTTTGGTAGCAACTTCCTTATGATGTATGGACCTTTCCAATTTGGGGCGAATTTTCCTTTTGCTTCTTCATGGTGAGGGAGGATACGTCTCAGGACGAGTTTCCCCACTTCAAAGTTCCTGGGTCGTACTTTCTTGTTATGAGCGCAGGCCATTCTTTGTTATTACAACTGCCCGTGACAAACTACGGCCATTCTTTTCTCATCAATCAGAGTTAACTGTTCCAACCGGGTTTTGACCCATTCATCATCCTCAATTTCAGCTTCGACAATGATCCGAAGGGAGGAATTTTGACTTCTGCAGGGATTACGGCTTCACTGCCATAAACCAATAAGTAAGGCGTAGCCCCAACTGAGCGCACAGTCGTGCGATATCCCAATAATGCAAAAGGCAACTTCTCGTGCCACTGTCTAGAACTTTGAATCATTTTTTTGAGGATTTTCTTGATGTTCTTATTGGCTGCTTCGACGGCACCATTTGCTTTGGGCCGGTAAGGGGTGGAATTACGGTGTGTGATTTGAAACTGTTCACATACCTCCCTCATCAAGTGACTGTTTAGATTTGCAGCGTTGTTAGTAATGATAGTTTTTGGAATGCCGAAACGACAAATAATGTTTGAATGCACGAAGTCCACCACTGCTTTCTTAGTGACGCCTTTGAAAGTGACTGCTTCGACCTATTTTGTGAAATAGTCGATGGAAACCAAAATGAATCTGTGTTTGTTCGAAGCTTTTGGCTCGATTGGCCCAATGACATCCATTCCCCAAGCAACGAAGGGCCAAGGTGCTGACATGGGATGTAATTCTGAGGGTGGTGCATGAATCAGGTCACCATGTATTTGACACTGATGGCACTTTCAGACAAAACTGAAATAATCTTTTTACATGGTCATCCAGTAATATCTTGCTCGCAGAATTTTCTTTGCGAGGATGTACCCATTCATGTGGGGGCTGCATACTCCTGAATGTACTTCGTTCATAATCTTTTCAGCTTCTTTGGCATCCACACACCTTAACAGATTCAGATCTGGAGTCCTTTTGTATAACACTTCTCCGCTTAAGAAGAAACTACTGGCAAGCCTTCTGATGGTTCTCTTTTGGTCCCCATTAGCTTGCTCCGGGTATTCTTTTGTTTTCAAGAATCTTTTGATATCATGATACCATGGTTGAACATTGGGCTCTATTTCAACCGTGTTACAATAACCATGTCTTTCTTTGATTTAAATCTCTAGCGGGCCAATGTGAACATTGCCCGGATATGGCAACATTGCAGCTAGGGTAGACAGTGCATCGGCTAACTCATTGTGGCATCGAGGAATATATCTGAACTTGACGGCTCTGAATCGTTTGCCAAGATCCTCCACATGTTGTATGTAAGGAAGGAGCTTAACATCTTGAGTTTCCCACTCCCTTTGAGCTTGCTTGATGATCAAATCAGAATCTCCCATGATCAATAACTCTTCTACATCTATGTCAATGTCCATATTCATGCCCATTATTCAGGCTTCATATTCAGCAGTATTGTTTGTACAGAAGAACCAGAGATGGGCCGTGGCCGGATAGTGTTGTCCCGTGGGCGAAATCAAAATTGCTCTGATCCCAACACCTTTTGCATTGACTGCTCCATCGAAGAACATTTTCCAAGTGTTAGTGTCTTCTGATATTACTTCGACTGAATTGACTTCCTCATCCGCGAAATAAGTGCCTAAAGGTTCGTATTCATCGTCAACCGGGTTCTCGGCTAGATGATCGGCCAAGGCTTGAGCTTTCATGGCTATGCGGGTGACACAGACAATGTCAAACTCCGTGAGCAGGATTTGCCATTTTGCTAGCCTTCCAGTGGGCATTGGTTTTTGGAATATGTATTTCAAAGGATCCAACCTGGTTATGAGATATGTGGTATAAGCCAGCAAATAATGTCTGAGCTTTTGAGCAATCCAAGTTAGGTCACAACAGGTTCTCTCCAGCAGAGTGTATTTGGCTTCATACCCAGTGAATTTCTTGCTCAAATAATAGATGGCTTGCTCTTTATTCCCAGTAACATCATGTTGCCCGAGGACACAGCCAAAAGAATTTTCCAAGACCGTTAGATACAGGAACAGAGGTCTTCCCGGTTCAGGCGGGACCAACACTGGCGGATTTGACAAATATTCCTTGATTTTGTCAAAGGCTTCCTGGCATTTTTTCGTCCATTTGATCGCCGCATCTTACTTTAAGAGCTTGAATATGGGCTCACAGGTGGTTGTAAGCTGTGCAATAAACCAGCTGATGTAGTTCAATCTTCCTAGCAAGCTCATGACTTCTTTCTTAGTATTTGGTGGTGCCAGATCTCGGATGGACTTTATCTTCGTCGGATCTAACTCAATGCCCCTACGGCTGACTATAAATCCCAAGAGTTTCCCGGAAGAGACACCAAATGCACATTTAGCAGGGTTTAATTTCAAGTCATATTTGCGTAGCCGCTCAAAGAATTTTCTCAAGTCTCGAGCATGGCCCTCCTGTGTTCTGGATTTAATAATGACATCATCAACGTACACCTCAATTTCTTGGTGCATCATGTCATGGAAAATGGCAGTCATGGCTCTCATATAGGTTGCCCCGGCGTTTTTCAAACCGAACGGCATGACCCTGTAACAATAGGTCCCCCATGGTGTAGTGAATGTTGTCTTTTCTGCATCTTCCTCATCCATTAGGACTTGATGATACCCGGCATAACAATCCACAAACGATTGTACCTCATGTTTGGCACAATTGTCGACAAGGATATGGATGTTTGGTAGTGGGAAGTTGTCTTTGGGACTTGCTTTGTTCAAATCCCTGTAATCAACACATACTCGGAGCTTCCCGTCCTTTTTTGCTACTGGGACTACGTTGGCTAGCCATGTGGTGTATCTGACTACTCGGATTACACCCGCTTTTAATTGTTTAGTGACTTCTTCTTTAATTTTGTCACTGATGTCTGTTTTGAATTTTCTTTGCTTTTGTTGGACGGGCGTGCAATCGAGATGAATTGGAAACTTGTGTACCACCAAATCAACACTTAGTCCGGGCATATCATCATAGGACCAAGCGAACACATCTTTGAATTCGAACAGAAGTTGAATCAATGCATCCCTAGTTTTCTCATCCGTGTGAATACTTATCATGGTTTCTCGGACCTCTTCTGGATTGCCCAAATTAAACAGGTCGGTTTCGTTTAAGTTTGGCTTAGGCTTATTCTCAATTTTTCCAATTCTCTGTTTATTTCCCTAAAGGCCTCATCTTCATTATATTCCGGTTCTTGATTCATTATTTCGTGATTAGACAGCGTGTTAAGATCAGGTCATGAAGTCCGCAAGCATGTCATGTTATTTAAGGCCGCATTGTTAGGACTGAAAATAAGAAAAATAACAAAATCATAAAGAATAATAGACGATGAAATTTTGATTTCATTTCATTGAATTTGAAGATAACAGGGATTTTACATCAGAATTTAAAGACAATAAAATTAAAAACACTTGTGTTACACCCTGAAATAACTCGAAGTGTAAAAAGGATAGCAAAACATGAACTACCAAGATTCCCGTCTGATTGGGAAGGTAGTAGCTTTCCAGTTTTGCAATTTGGCATTCGGTCCCATGTATTGCACCTTAGTGGTGCTCAAGCCTTCTCCCGGCTGAACCATGTGAGTCTCATATAACATTTGCCTCGTTGCCCCACAAATCTCTTCAATTTCTTCGATTGTAAAGGCCTCATCTTCTTCCTCTGTGTATTTTGGTTTAACAAAGGATTCAGTGATATGCGGGATTGGTTGAGGTAGGTCCCACCCATTGTTCTTGCGGGCGTTGGCCCATTTCACATCGACCTCTATGGCCTGGAAACCTATGCCGAAGAATTTTTCACTGACAGGCAGAGAGATTGGTTCTGTGATACTCTGCAGGGATACCCCGAGTCCTTTTCCGGGTTTGTATCCATGTCTGATCATGTCGGGAGCGACTATGATTGATGCATTTGATAGATAGGGCTAAGGGCATGGAGTACCTCCTCGTGCTGATCAGCAAGAACATTTTCAAAAGCCTGATAGACAATGTGCTCACTTCCTTCTCTGGCTTCAAGACAGGGGACCGAGGGGCCTCTTTATATTGATTGTTCGTCCTCTCCATGGACCACTATCTCTTGATTTTCATGTTCAAACTTGACTATCTAGTGGAGAGTAGATGGCACTGCCCCAGCAGTGTGAATCCAAGGTCTTCCTAGCAGGAAATTATAAGAAGTGCCCATGTCTAGGATCTGGAATGTTACCTCGAAATCCACAGGGCCTATGGTCATGCCTATGTCAATTTCCCCTATGATGTCCCTCTTGATACCGTCGAAAGCACGGACACATACATTATTTGGCATGATCATCTCAATGTCGATCTCCATTCTTTGTAAGGGGGCAAATATCTACCCCAGATCCTCCGTCGAGCATGACCCTCTTTACGTCGTATCCTTCGCTTTTAACTGTCAAGTAAAAGGATTTGTTGTGAGCAGCTCCCTCGGAAGGTAAGTCGTTTCGACTGATTCACTTCGAAGAAGCGTTCAGCCATTCTCTCTAGTTGCTCGACCGAGGTCTAGTTGGTACATACGCTTCATTGAGCGTCTTCAGAAGTACCTTTTGATGCTCATCTAGGCCCATCAACAGAGACATGAGTGAAATATGATCAGGAGTTTTTCTGAGTTCTTCAAACGTAGCATATTCAGATGTTTTCATTCTCCTAAAGAACTCCTCAGCTTCTTCGGCAATGATAGGCTTTTTGAGGGGAAAGTGTTTATGTTTAGACTTGTTCAACTCATCTGGGTTATGATACTTCCTAGCGGGTTTTGCTTCATTCACTTCTTCCCTGACTTCTTTTCCTATGTAGGTTACCAGTGTTTGATCATAATTCCAGGGGACAGTAGTTGTATCTTTGATTGGGATTTGTGGTCGGCGGCTGATGATCAAAGGTTCATTCAGCTTTGGGGAGACAGCCGAACTCTTCACAACATACGTCCCTTTTGGCACATACATTCTTTTTGGCTTTGATTTCATCTCTAATCTTATGGGAGGGCTAAATATGAGCTTCTTGTTTCGAGGAGCTCTTGGAACATAGAGGACAGCTTCTCTAGCTGGTGTCACCTCTTTCCTACTTCCTTGACCCTTTCTTTATCCTGGCTGATAGGCTTTATTTTCTTCTCCCCCCTGCCTGGTTTTGTCACTGCTTTAGATATCTTTTCTGTGTCCACAATGGCAATGATGGCTTTCAGCGTCGGGTCGAATTCCTTGTCTTCACAAATCATTCCGATGACGAGCCTGTTGTTGTGGGCTGGCAATGGATTGTTTGTTACATTGGGGACCTCCTCGTCCCTTAGCACCACTTTTTTCTGTTCAATCAATTTTTCTACTGACCTCTTGAGAGTCCAGCAGTCTTCGGTATCATGCCCCTCCGCTCCAGAATGATAAGCACAGCTGGTACCCCGTCTGTATGACGACGATTGTAGATTTTGCATGTTCGGAGGTACAGGCTGCAAAAGTCCCATCTGAACTAGCTTTGGAAAGAGGCTTTAGTATGACTCACTAATATGAGTGAAGTTAGTTCTCCTTGGTGGTTCACGGGGATGGGCATTGTATTGATAATTGTTTTGAAGAGGGCGTGGATTATATGGAGCTGGGGGGTGGTGGTTATTTCTGGGCGGTAGAGCTCTGTTTTGATTGTACTGTTGCGACCGGGGATGCGGCTGAGCATTCATTACTGCATAGGGGAGGGGGGACATAGCATAGGTTGCTTCTTGATGAAGATAATAGTGTTTTGAAGCTCTGGGAAATGGGCCTGGATATTCCCGAGGTCGTCGAGAATTCCTAGGGCCTGAAGCCATCACGGATCCCTCCTCTTTCTTCTTTCTGCTTGCTAGGCCTCCCGAGCCTCTCTGAATGGCTTGGGAGGTGGCTCTCAGGGCAGACTGACTTAAGATACGGCCCGTCTTCAAACCATTTTCTACCAGCTAGCCAATTTTAATGGCCTCCGCGAACGGGTTGCCCATGGAGGACATCATGTTTTGGAAACAATCGGCCTCTTGGGCCTGCAAGAAGACACTAACCATTTCAATTTCATCCATAGGAGGTTTTACTCGGGATGCCTGTTCCCGCCATTTGATGGCGTATTCCCGGAAACGTTCAGAAACCTTCTTTTTTAGATTAGACTGAGAATTTCTGTCCAGGGCTATATCCACGTTGTACTGAAATTTCCTCATGAAGTCCCGATTTAAATCATCCTATATATGCCAACGGGAGATATCCGAATCAATATAACATTCTGAGGCGATACCCGCAAGGCTTTCTCCGAAGTAAGCCATCAACAGCTCTTCTTTTCCTCCTGCCCCTCTCAGTTGGTTGCAATATCTTTTTAAGTGAGCAATCGGGTCTCCATGCCCGTTGTATTTTTTGAACTTTGTTGTTTTAAAGCCCACTGGCAGATGTACATGAGAAAACATGCATAAATCAGCGTAGGACACGCTCTTTTGGCCGCTCAGGCCCTGAATATTTTTCAAAATTTGCTGAATACTTTTCATCTTTCGGGTCATCTCATCTTGTTCAATATTATTCAAGATTTTTTCCGGCTCCACAGGAGATTCAAATTGCGGGTACTGCGGAAAGAGTTCGGAGTGACTCGGGCAGTAACCAGCAGGAACTGAGGAGCTTGGAAAGTGAAATTTGCTGGCTCAAAGCTCTGTCGTGGCAGTGTTGGCTGCGCCATACCGGCAGCTGGTGGCGCGGTGAATACAACAGAGGGTAATCCAGAAGACGGGGCCTGGGGGAGGCCCTCAGAAGGCATTCTGATGTAATTTGATGTCATGGTTGGGAACCCAAATGGTACGAATGGGTTTGGCACTGAAATTGGCACATTGGTGGTCCCTCCGGTTCGGGGGATCAACTCAGGGAAACCGGGGATAGAATTAGACGGCTCTCTACCATTGGACCAAGCATCCCACATTTCTAGCATGCGGCATCTCAGTCTTCTATTTTCTTTGGCGACTTCTGCTTCTGCTTACGGGATAACCGAAGTGGGGCCATACTCCGGTTCAACAATAGACAGATGACTTTCTGATGTCATTGCGATACTTTCTTTGGATCTGGTAAAATAAGGATGTGTCGCAAGAATACCACCACAAACCAACCACCTTAAAAGCAGTAACCTTTTAGAGTAGACAGAAAATTGGTTAGTGGGAGATATTAACACATAAGGAATCACACGTTGGGATGCAATGCACCTAAGCAGTTAAACGTTTTCTAAAATGTTTGTGGCGGCAATGTGTTTCATCTCGGCTTTAATATTCTCTCTCTTTTATTTCTTTTATTCTTTTCTTTTAGGGCTATGATCAAATCCTATGTGGATTGCCTACGTATCATGACGTCGCATGAATCAGATCATTACGTAGTTCAAGGAATAGATAAATATATAAACAAAGGGAAATTTTCATTTCACTGCTAAAGATAATTCTTTTTCATTACAAGTGATTTTTGGAAACATTAATAAACATTAAAGAAAAGTACAGACTCCAGATATAAAACAACTTAACATTCGTTGAAAGCGATAAAAGTACAGACTCGAAAAACTAAACATCAGTAATAAAGGAGAGCATCTGGTTGTCTTCTCGAGGCCTCTGGTGCATTGGCGGGTCTCTGTGAAGGCATGCGGGCAATATCCCCCTGAAGTCGATCCAAATCGTCCATCACTTGGTGGACGAAAGTCATCATAGTGGCAAAGAACATGGAAGTGGTCATACTCTCACTCTCGTGGCATTTCTGCACAACGTAGTCGACTATTTCTTTGATCTTGTTCCGTATGATCTCCTTCTCTTGAAGTAAGCGCCCTATTTGATGTGCTCAGGCCTCCAATACCTGAACATTTGCATTGTTTTGGTTTTGTAACTCTTGTACTGTTCCCTCCAATTGGTCAATCCTTGCATGACAGTGCTCCCTTTCTGTTCTGAAATCTTTGGTCTGTTGGACCATTACATTTCCCATGGAAAATAGTTTTTCCTTCAAGATTGCAATTTCTTTGCCATATTTCTGCCTCAATTGACGAGTCTGTTCTTCCGTTTCTTTTGCTAAATTGTTTTGGGCCTCTAACAGGTCTTTTTCAGCTTTTGGTCAAATCGAAGGTATATTCATGAACCTTCATCCTCATATTGTTAATGATTTTCTCATCTTTTTCACTCCTTATAGGCGTCTCGGTGGCTATTTTCAGACTCCAGATTTGGGCACGAAGCGCCTCATTCTCTCAGGTCAATTGTCATTTTTCACCTTCGACTACCTGTTCCTGCAACTCATTATCAAACTCCATATTTCTTAATTTCTCCTTCAAAGCATGGATAGTGACTTGATACCTTTTTTCCTTTTCGCCCCAAGCTAGCCTTTCTTGAATTTTATCGTCAAAAGCTTGAACATGAGGCCTTTTAGAAGGCCTTTCCGGCTCGGGTTCTGGTTCTTCAAAAATGCAACTTCTTTTCTCAAACCACGCCGCATATCCCGGATCCACTTCCCCTCTAGAAGATCAGGCACCTGAGTATCTTCTTTCAAGTATCCACACCCATTCTAGCTTTGTTGAATTAAGGCCTTAGTAAGGGGGCCTCGGGGTGTAATTCAATGACTTGGATGCTCAGATCTTCCTCTTGGGGTATCACTTGATAACGGCCCAACTGTCTCAAAACCTTTTGGGGTGCATAGGGTTGAACACTTTTGAGACCCATCAACAGTAGATGATTCCTGGTAGCTGACATAAGTATGACTTCCCTCAGAGGCAGCCATCCCAGATTCCACTCTATTCGATTTGCTTGTAAAGACCTCAGATGATCAACCCAAGCCTCGACTCCTTCCGGGGAAGGATAATCCTTTACTCTTTCTTCATAGTTCTTAATGAAGTTGGCTTTATCAGGACCATAACTCATAAATTTTGGGTGGTGACAAAGGTGTTCAATTAGCCACATCTGGAGAATAATATTGCAACCTCCGAAAAATGTTTTTCCCTACTTGCACTCAATCAAAGCCTGGAAAATGTCAGATAATATGAGTGGAGCCAAAGTATGATCTTTCTTTTCAGTCAAAACCTGGGCAATTTTGGCCACCCGAACATCAATGGTTTCTTTAGCATTAGGAAAGACCATGACACCCAAAAATGCTACGATGAAGGCTACTCGGCGATGGATCCTCCAAGTATTTTTGTCTTGTTTGTTAGTCAAGCCTTTTTCATGTATTTCAAATCCGTCAGAGAAGCCATATCTGGAGTATAGGAAATAGAACGAGCAACACCCTTCAACTACTCGGTCCTTCCTGAGTTGTCTGCTAATGGAAAGGAACTCAAAGAACCGGCGCACCGACATAGGTCTTGGAAAGATAATTCGTCGATTCCTTAAGTCCCGACCAAAACCCGCATACCCGACGACCTCTTCTAAGGTCGGAGTGAGCTCAAAATCTGAGAAGCGGAATACATTGTGGACCGTGTCCCCAAAAGTTTACCAAGGCTTTGATCAAGTCGTTTCTGGATTTGACTTTCATGATATCAACAAGAGCTCCCAAATGTTCACCTACCCAGTCTTTGCCCTCTTTGTCTAAGTCATGCCACCACATTTGGAGTTGTAGTGGAGCCCTTTCTATAGTGTTCAGCTGCGAAATTTGGATAGTATTCATTTTGCACCTGTGAGCAGACAGGGTTAGGATTACCTCTGATTTTGACACAAAAGACCCAATTTTAATTTTAAAAGACAACTCTCCTAAAGTGGCTATTTGTGCAATATTGACCAAGGTGGTCATTTTTGCAAAAGTGGCCCCTTCTTACTTTGAGTAAAGTTTTGAGGCCACAACAAGGTACTTTTCGGAAAAAGTGACAAACAAATTCGTTCTTTAACGAAAATAGCCCTTCGACAATGTAAAATGTTCTAAGGCTATTCTGGCAAGAACGGTGCAAGACTTTAACCGAAACTGGGTCAGTTTTATTTTGACTGACGGACTTTCATTTTTGTTTGTTTTTGAAAAGTGGGGTCGGCACCGATGAGGTTTGCCTACGTATCCCATATCCGATGAGAATCAGACCCACGTAGTTCGGTCAGTTTTGACATAACTAAAGAAAAAATGATTTTGACTTATTTTGAAATTCTATTTCTCCTCATTTTCAATTATTTTGAAATTCCTTTTTCTCCTTTTTTTTGGAAACTTTTGGCAGAGTTTCGAGGTATTTTTCAAATATCAGGGTTTTTCAAAATTGGTAAATTTCTAATCTCCCTCACTCTTGGTTTTTCTGTTATTTTCTTTCTTTAGCCGGTCAAAAAATAAGTTGAGACAAATAATGCGCACATAGCAAGTAGGATGCATCAGGATGGTCTTTTTGTTTTGGGTACACCTGTCCTAGACGGATCCAACCCCTGTGTTGAGTCCCCTAAGTCAAAATGCACGTGATGAAGATAGTCGTTCCTACTAGGGATCCGGCATGAGGTTTTGTCATTCTAGGGTTAAACCTGAGATTTTTGTTCTAGACCTGGTTTACCCGAGCGGACAACTCAAGTCGGGGTGGGAGCGACGTACCTGTAGCACGAAAGGCTATCCGGCGTAGTGGCTAGTACATCCTCGTATTTCTTACTTGGTATGACCTCTAACAGAAAGGCGGGCCACGCGAACGTGTGCACCAATTTTTAGAAGACTCAGAAGGGAGGCGTAAGAAGGAAGTATAAAGACAATTCAAATAAATATCAAAGCGGTAAATAAATAACATTTAGCACATTGAGCGCACAAAAATACAGTAATATCACAATTTAACAAAGCCAAGTAAAATCACATAAAAAGCTCGAATTCTTGAACCCTGAACCAGGGATTCTGGGTTGGATCCCCAGCAGAGTCGCCAGAGCTGTCACACCTCCTTTTTCACCGGTAAGGGTAATAAGGGAGTTTTTCCACTTTAAGTGACATTATTCAATATTTGGGATTTATGTTATTAAGAGTCGCCACCCAGATTTTTTACAGTGTTCCGGGACACCATTTATTCATTAAAAATCCCAAAATCAAGGAATTGTGACTCTGTTTAAATGTCTGCGAACCAGAAATCCGGGTAAGAAATTCTGTTAACCCGGAAGAAGGTGTTAGGCACTCCCGAGTTCCGTGGTTCTAGCACGGTCGCTTAATGATTAAACTTGGCCTAAAATATTTAATTACTGCTTTTGTACCTATGTGTATTTTTTTTATGTCTTCACCGCTTTTACTATTCTTTTGTATTCAAAAAGTTATTTTTTAGACAGGTCACGTATGCGTAAAACCCGTTGAAATGGAAATGTGTCAAAAATCATGTCACGCGGACGTGTACATAATTCTCGACACTGAATTCATTTAGAGAGATAAATAAAGTTGCGCAAGCGCGTATTTTTATTTTGTTGTAAAAAAGAAACCGAAATCACGTCACGCGAGCGTGTACGTAACTCCGATAATTTTTAGAAATCCATTCCTAGAAGTGTCTCTATGAGTGTTCATTTTAGTCTTTATTTGTGTTACGTAAACGTATACACAATTGAGAAAAAAGTATATTTTAGTTATTTTCATTCAAAGTTACGCAAACGTATACTTTGATTATTAATACATTTTCAAATTCTAGATGTATCAACTATCTAATTAAGGATGAGTTAAGCATTTTGCTATGTTCGTGAAAGGATTGTTTACTAAATCTTATTAGTCTAAAGAAAGGGTATTTCGAACTACAAGGTGTGAAATTATTCCGGATTTTCTAAGACTAGGCTTGATAACCTGAGGACGAATATTTGGGCATGTTGTTAGATCTGGCCCGACTACATTAAATGGACTAGGCTGATTCTTGACTTGAATTTTAACAAGAGAAAAGCATATAATAGATACTATCCAATTTCAATCCCACCAATGAAAATTTGAACATAAAACACATAAGATTATTGTACTCAAACGTAACAGAAAATCAGAACTTCAAATAATCTAGGTTAAATACAGTTTATGCTAATTTTGAAGATGAGTACATAATCTGATTGCTGGGTTTTATACCTAAACTCAACTATTCATTATGATTTCTATTTGAGAAAAAGACACGCTTGAAAATGTGATACATACAAAATTATGGTATTTGAAGAGACAACCGGTAATTCATAAGAATATATTTTTTTGAAAAAAAAATCTAACATCACCCTTTTTATGCCATAACCACGCTAAGAATAAAAATAATTCTGAGCAGTCCAGTCCATTACATGCAGTTTTTAGAATAATTTTACATGACCATTGACCATAAAAATATATTTACAAAAAGAAATTATTAGAAAATATGCTACTATCCCTAAACGTCCCTTTTGTTAGCTTGTGGGATCACCACCTGCAACCGTAAAAAATAAAGTAGAAAGTTTATGCATTGTTAGGGTAAATCTGACCATTGAGGGGTCAAATCCACTTCCCTTAATGCAGTAGGGTTCTTATACCCATAGTTAGAACCTATCAGCATGTATTCCAACACAGTCATGCATAGACATGGAGGAATAAGATAATTCAGATTTTTTACAATTAGAACAAACATTTAGATAAATGCTAACACATCAAGACATGATTTTCAATTAACAAGGAAATTCATTGAAAAACAAAGCAGGTTTCAACATCAAACGAATACAGATTTTTTAACTCAAACAATCTCTATTTAAGGGAAGTTATTGTACATACCTTGAAAGTGAGAATAGAAGCAAAGAGAAAGACCAAATAAAGGTCAGAAATAAGAAATATTTTGAGCTCAGTCAGCAGTACCAAGCATAGCAAGAAAACCAAAGCAAACCCCAAGGAAAAATCCCAGAAAATCAGCAGAGAAACTCCAGATTTTTAACCCAAAGTGTAGCTCAGATGGATTATTTTTTTAGAAAAATCAGCAACCAGGATAGATTCTTCAGAATTCAAAACTGAGGAAAACCAGTTTTCAGCTTGTTTTTTGCACTCATTTCTTTTGTATTATGCAGTATTTTTTTTTGTTTTTCAGAATGATAGCATAACATTATATTTTTTTGTGTTTTCAGATCTGTAGGTGTGTAAGGTCTGTTTTTCAGTATTGAGAGTGTATTCAGAATGAAAAATCCGTGTCTTTTTCAGTAGTGAGAGTGTCTTTATATAGGGAAGACCCCCCCCCCCCCCCCCCCTTTTTCTTTTGCCCTTTCCCCGAATTAAAGGTGA
>ML269010.1:22423-52403 GCA_005239495.1 Nicotiana undulata
TGTTTTTTTCATTGGTGGGGGGTTTTTTTATAAGGGAAACCCCCCCCCCCCCCCCCTATTTCCTATGTGCCATTCCCTGAAATTAAGGGATAAGGGGGAATATTTCCTAACAGATTTTCCTACATGTGTCCAACTCTAGAAGGTTCTGATATTTTAACCTTTTTTTCCAGAAAATTTATCTAATAACTTTATATTATTACACATAACCCCCTTCTAGAAGGTTCTCAACTTTAAGTTTCTGATTTGTTTTGGTCCCTTTAGTTTTTATTATTACTTTTTAGTACCTAGGGTTTAGGTTAGGTTTATTATCAGGTATTAATTTCATTTTAATTCAATAATTCCTTAAACTTAGGTTAATTGATTTGTTTAATTAATTCAACCTAATTACCTTAACTAGGAATAAGAAAATTAGCTAATTATTCAACCTAAGTATTTTTTAGAAGTTTATCACCTTGATTAATTCATGACCATTCACTGGTTCAGAATTAATTGCTTTCCTAATTAATTAGCAATTTAGCCTAAACGGATTAATAGATTTTGGAGATTTAGACTAATTAGTTTTAGGGTTTAATCCGTTAATCAAATTATAGCCTTAACTAGACCTAAACATGTGTATTTCAACTAAAATCAATCAACAAGTAGAGAGATCGGAAAAGTCAGATTGTAACCAACATTTATACAAAAACTTAAACATGGATATGATTCAATCAACATACAATCATTTAGGGATCAAATTTATCAGTTTTTTTTTGTTGTAACTAACAAACTAAAAAATTAGAAACTAAAAATGTCACGACCCAAAATCTATAGGTCGTGATGGCGCCGGACACCACTGTCAGGCAAGCCACCCCTCAATAAGTTAAAATACTTTCCTGTTTAACATTTTCGAAATCGTTACCTTTATCTGCATTTCATAATACGACAGGAAATAAATTTATTGTAATAAGATATATCTCATCACATCCCCAGAACCCGGTGACACAAGTACATGAGCAACTTCTAAGAATTTATACAATTAACAATACTTGTCCGAGAAACAAATTGGACAAAGACTATAAAGATAAAAATGTAAATACATAAAAGGGAAACTCTGCCAGCTGCGGAATGCCTCTGGATAAATGCAGCTCGTATAAGTCTCTAAGTCGATCCCTGTACTATAAAGGTACCTGTGCAATAAAAACCACAGAAAGTGTAGCATGAGTACATATACATATATGTACCCAGTGAGTATCCCGTCTAATCTTGAAGAAGTAGTGACGAGAGGTCGACTCGACACTCACTAAGGTCACACAATAGCAATATGACAAAACATGATGAAAGTAGTAGGCATATGAAGACAGTTAAGCAACAAATTGAACATGTAAAGCACTGAAGTCTGAGTAATTTCTGAAAAATACGTAAATACCTTTTTTCACCCCTTTTTCCTCAATTATCAAAATAGATGACAGTTTCCACTTTCTCTTCCTTAGATTGTCTGACAAATCCATATCTTTGAGATAGTACCAAATAAATCTTAAGTACATAGGTGTAAGACAATAAACAACATGTGCATATCAAATAGGGTAATCCAAGTGATAACTGAAAAGGAACACCAATGTGTCTTATCCTCCTCTCGACAAATACCTGACAGTCCAATTATAAATGACTCAAAACTCAAGTGATCATATACATAACAGGACAAGACAACCGGCCGGAGTCATAAGGGTTGTCATAAGGACTGAGGTCATAAGCTAACCCACGATCGCGAATCATACATGCGACTCACGTGATGACTCGATAATGATAAGCTGACCCACGATCGCGCATCATACCTGCGACTCGTGTGCTTACTCGATAATAATAGTAATAAGCTGACCCACGGTCGCGCATCATACCTGCGACTCGTGTGCTGACTCGATAATGATAAGTTGACCCACAATCGCGCATCATACCTGTGACTCGTGTGCTGACTCGATAATAATAGTAATAAGCTGACCACGGTCGCGCATCATACCTATGACTCGTGTGCTGACTCGATAACAAGTGCATATATATATATATATAAGTACATATGTGTACCAACTCAACAGGACTGTGCCAATACCACGGATAGTCAACTGGATTTAAATCATAATGTCTTACGTTTCCATATCATTTCAGCAGAATTATACAATTCCTAACACATATACAAGGTACAAATAGGGCACATAGAGGCATGCTTGTGAATCCTAAGGCTACCCGACATAGCAATATTTAATATAGTCGCCACGTACAGACTCTCGTCACTTGGAACGTACGTGGCCCCCGCAAACAATTACATACAACATGTAGAACACCTATGGGGATAATTTCCTCTTACAAGGTTAGAAAGGAGACTCACCTCGTGTCGAATCTACCTCTCAGACTAATAACGCGCTCGCAACTCCGAACTCTACATCCGAGGACTCGAAACTGAGTCGATTCTCTTGACAATCCCTCTAACACACGACAAAGGAAGGCGATCCAAACAACTTTCCAACCATCATTGAACAAAGCTATGCAGACACATCGAACATGGTAGGAAAATATTACATGTCTGACACCTCAAATTGCTACTTCAGAACACCTCAAAAATTAACCAGTTTGATTATTACATGAGAACAATTAACATTTATATCCACATGCATATAATCTCTTTCCACACCTGAACATATCCTAACTAAAGAAACCATTATAGGTATACAAGACTTGAAACAGAACTTGGTGCAACCTAACTGAGCACCACGTTTTGCATTGTTATATGAAGTGTATAAGCTTCACATTAAGTCGGTCATCAGTCATAGAACAAGAGAATTGAGGCAAATCAACATTCTTCTTTTAATGGGTCAATAGAGTATCCAAATATTCACACATAAATCTTGAATGTCCAAAGACAAATTTAAACTAAAATTCATGTCCAAAGATAAGTGAACTCAATGTATAAGTTGCCACCTAATGAAAGTTGACTAAGAGTCACTTCCCTAAGAAGTGCTTGCTGCCACGTGGGGTGGAGATACAATTAATCTTATCCAATAATTAATTAATTAATTAGGTTTATCCTGCTATCCGATAATTAACTAATTACTCGCATAATTAAGAATTGTCTCAAATTACTTAAAATTCTACTTATTTAATACACTTTATACACCTACTATCATGGCCATGTGATACCTTGTATAGAACTAGTCCATAAATACCGGACACTGTAGGTTGCATTGTATATTATCTCCAAATGTCAAACTTCGACCAACCTCATTTTCTTTAACTTGTTTACCTTCTCACCTTCACGACTTTACTTATCACTTTTTTGAAATAGCGTGATACTTATAAATTTAAAATTAAATCTCATTTAGGGAAATGGTGTCCGATAACGCAAAACGACCGGTTGGGTCGTTACACTCTCCCCCACTTAAACAGATGTTTGTCCTCGAACGTGCAAAGAACTTCTTTTGAGTTATTTGGAATCCTTGCTTCACACCTCATGCACCTGCCCGTGCGGCCACAACCCAGTTGAACGCGTAATCTTGATAAAATCTGAAGATATCCTCTTTTATCCATGCAACTAGTTCCGAACTCAGTTCCAACACCGAAAATTATCTGCCAGGCCTGTTTTCTAATATATGAACAACGTATCAACCACTACACGGGGTACCAGAACACAACTGCGTACCTTTGCTGGATTAGCACCATTCACCGCATAATCCATCATCTAACCACAATAACGCTTCCTGAACCTTAATAGCCAAAATTCTATGAATCCGATGTTATCAATACACTTTATAAGATATAGACATGCATCCTGCTATAATGCTGACGATACCATCCCAACAGAGGAGATGTGTAGAAATTCTAACAAATTACAGAGTTAACCAAACATTGAATCCTTCCTCTTGACTAATACCACCATCTCACTACAAGAACTGTCCTTTAATGCATTATGCAGTCACTTAATCATATCGCACTGATCCCTGATGCAATAACCTCGTCTCACCCAGTATGAACTGTTCAAACCACAAATCATCCCAGACATGACCAGCCGTCACACATGATACCACAATGCGCCAATATGCCACAACTCAAACATGATACATAAAGAATTGACTCTGGAAGGGACTACAACTCACGTAACTAATACGAACTTTCCTCAGAATACAGGAAGTATAACATAAGAGAAATAAATATAGGGAACCGTACTCATCATCACATTATTACGGCGTGCAACCCGATCCAATAACATGCCAATACACCGACAATACGCAACCCTATGAGAACACAATCTTACATCCCAACTGCAGATGGTGGAACTCCCCCACTTAGCCCTAAGCTACCTATTGCACCATTCTAGACACTGCTGAGATCCTTTCTCCTCTGTTAACAAAATCTTGCTCAACCAATCTATCAAATTCTTCTAAATTCTCGTGCTAGCATCCCATTAATACTCAAATTCTCTAGCATCCTTCACATATTCAGCCTTCTACCGAATAGCCACTAGAATCCCTTGATAAACCTTGCCAATCCCACAATCAGTAGCCTACTCATAGGGGATAACCTACATGTGGAATTCACCAACTGACACTTTCCAACAATGTTGCGGCACACACCGTCTGTAACATCAATACTTCACCCTAAGCTTGTTCTCATTCACCAACTTTACCCGTCCGTTCGCTTCTCATGGACACCTACTAAATGCGCTACAACATCTTCAAATTCACTACCATATAGCATCCTTCCTTGTCCTTAACCACTCTTCCCTGTTGCATCCAACCTTCCGCCGATAACCAACAGTTCAGATTGAGCTCGGGGTCCTAATCCCTGTCTACTAAAATTCTCAAACCACTCCAACTCCTCTCAAGGTAGGCAGCCGTCTTACTACTGAACTCATAGGCTAAACTGCCACTATCCCACTTAGTTAAACTCATTCCTTTAAGCAACTACCCGACTTCCGTCTCTGACGCCTGGCATCTAGAGATTTAGCCACCACCTGACACTTCTCATATGTCTCCCTTCATCGCATGCTTCTCAATTGCGTCCTCAATTCAATATCATTCTCTATGGCTCTTGAACCAGCATATCAGCACGACTTCAAACTCCCCGAAGATCGTCTTTCTCGAGCTGCCTTTATTAGAAATAACTATTCAATTTTGAACCACTACACACCACGATCTCTGGCAATCGCTTCTTCAACACTCTAACCTAATGCAACCAAAGAGCTATAACACCGGAGAACTTAACGCATGCTATTCGATCAAACAATGATACCACAACATCGGTGAATACTCCACCTTGCTCGTTATCACCAAGTCTTACTGCCTTACCAACCCGAACCAGATCGTTCATAGTCCAAATGCCTTTCCTCTACCGAAACTTAAAAACTGAAATCTCGAAACCCACTATGAGAAGACCTCCCTTCGAGCCATTCATCACCCCAACATATGGGCAATAATTTTACCATCATAACAACGTCGTGCGATAACCGACCGTAAGCATCTTAACATCCTGATCATAGTCTCAAGGCTCCCAGACACACAACTACTGAGCTGGATCAACATAATATTCTTTTGTAGGTCGATAGCAACAACCTAATCAACTATGTACGGAAACATCACGCATCATATCTGTAGCACCATTACAACTACTCGAACCCTCGATTCGTAGCAAGCGCTTAGCGACGCGTAAGATTGAGTAGAAAGAAACATAGGCATAAGCCTGAAGGGAATCAAATCGCACGACGATGAATCAAGAACGGAAGTACTCCTACAGCACCGTAGCCTCTCAAAGATAAGTACAGACGTCTCCGTACCGATCTGCAAGACTCTACTAGACTTGCTCATGACTCGTGAAACCTAGGGGAACCTAGAGCTCTGATACCACGTTGTCACGACCTAAAATATATAGGTCGTGATGGCGCCGGACACCACTGTCAGGCAAGCCACCCCTCAATAAGTTAAAATACTTTCCTGTTTAACATTTTTGAAATCGTTACCTTTATCTGCATTTCATAATACGACAGGAAATCAATTTATTGTAATAAGATATATCTCATCACATCCCCAGAACCCGGTGACACAAGTACATGAGCAACTTCTAAGAATTTATACAATTAACAATGCTTGTCCGAGAAACAAATTGGACAAAGACTATAAAGATAAAAATGTAAATACATAGAAGGGAAGCTCTGCCAGTTGCGGAACGCCTCCGGATGAATGCAGCTCGTATAAGTCTCCAAGACGATCCCTGTACTATAAAGGTACCTGTGCAACAAAATGCACAGAAAGTGTAGCATGAGTACATATACATATATGTACCCAGTGAGTATCCCGTCTAATCTCGAAGAAGTAGTGACGAGAGGTCGACTCGACACTCACTAAGGTCCAACAATAGCAATATGACAGAACATGATGAAAGTAGTAGGCATATGAAGACAGTTAAGTAACAAATTACACATATAAAGCACTGAAGTCTGAGTAATTTCTGAAAAATACGTAAATACCTATTTTCATCCCCTTTTTCCTCAATTATCAAAATAGATGACAATTTCCACTTTCTTTTCCTTAGATTGTCTGACAAATCCATATCTTTGAGATAGTACAAAATAAATCTTAAGTACATAGGTGTAAGACAATAAACAACAGGTGCATATCAAATAGGGTAATCCAAGTGATAACTGAAAAGGAACACCAATGTGTCTTACCCTCCTCTTGACAAATACCTGACAGTCCAGTTATAAGTGACTCAAAACTCAAGTGATCATATACATACCAGGACAAGACAACCGGCCAGAGTCATAAGGGTGGTCATAAGGACTAAGGTCATAAGCTAACCCACGGTCGCGAATCATACATGCGACTCGCGTGCTGACTCGATATAATAAGTTGACCCACGATCGCGCATCGTACCTGCGACTCATGTGCTGACTCGATAATGATAAGCTGACCCACGATCGCGCATCATACTTGCGGCTCGTGTGCTGACTCGATAATAATAGTAATAAGCTGACCCACGGTCACACATCATACCTGCGACTCGTGTGCTCACTCGATAATGATAAGCTGACCCACGATCGCGCATCATACTTGCGACTCGTGTGCTGACTCGATAATAATAGTAATCAGCTGACCACGGTCGCGCATCATACCTGCGACTCGTGTGCTGACTCGATAACTAGTGCATATATATATATATATATATATATATACAAGTACATATGTGTACCAACTCAACAGTGAACTCAACAGGACTGTGCCAATACCACGGATAGTCAACTGGGATTTAAATCATAATGTCTTACGTTTCCATATCATTTCAGCAGAATTATACAATTCCTAACACATATACAAGGTAAAAATAGGTCACATAGAGGCATGCTTGTGAATTCTAAGGCTACCCGACATAGCAATATTTAATATAGTCGCCACGTACGGACTCTCGTCACTTGGTACGTACGTGGCCCCCGCAAAAAATTACGTACAACATGTAGAAACCTATGGGGATAATTCCCTCTTACAAGGTTAGAAAGGAGTCTTACCTCAAGTCGAATTTACCTCTCAGACCAATAACGCGCCCGCAACTCCGAACTCTACACCCGAGGACTCGAAACAGAGCCAATTCTCTTGACAATCCCTCTAACACACGACAAAGGAACGCGACCCAAACAACTTTCCAACCATCATTGAACAAAGCTGTGCAGACACATCGAACATGGTAGGAAAATATTACATGTCTGACACCTCAAATTGCTACTTCAGAACACCTCAAAAATTAACCAGTTTGATTATTACATGAGAACAATTAACATTTATATCCACATGCGATCTCTTTCCACACCTGAACATATCCCAACTAAAGAAACCATTATAGGTATACAAGACTTGAAACAGAACTTGATGCAACCTAACTGAGCACCACGATTTGCATTGCTATATGAAGTGTATAAGCTTCACATTAAGTCGGTCATCAGTCATAGAACAAGAGAATTGAGGCAAATCAACATTCTTCCTTTAATGGGTCAGTAGAGTAATCCAAATATTCACACATAAATCTTGAATGTCCAAAGACAAATTTAAACTAAAATTCATGTCCAAAGATAAGTGAACTCAATGTATTAAGTTGCCACCTAATGAAAGTTGATTAAGAGTCCCTTCCCCAAGAAGTGCTTGCTGCCACGTGGGGTGGAGATAAAATTAATCTTATCTAATAATTAATTAATTAATTAGGTAATATTTCGTTATTCGATAAGTAACTAATTACCCGCATAATTAAGAATTGTCTCAAATTACTTAAAATTCTACTTATTTAATACACTTTATACACCTACTATCATGGCCATGTGGTACCTTGTATAGAACTAGTCCATAAATACAGGACACTATAGGTTGCATCGTATTTTATCTCCAAATGTCAAACTTCGACCAACCTCATTTTCTTTAACTTGTTTACCTTCTTACCTTCACGACTTTACTTATCACTTGTTTGAAATAGCGTGATACTTATAAATTTAGTATTAAATCTCATTTAGGGAAATGGTGTCCGATAACGCGAAACGACCGGTCGGGTCATTACAAAAAACCTAGAATTAAAACCCTAAATTAGTGATTAACAAAATAAAAACAATAACAAAACAAAGAAAGAAAAAGGGTTAACGGAATACCAGTGGGCTAGCACAAGGTCTTGGTTGGATTCCGGCGGCTTGTCGGAGTTTGGCCAGACTCCGGTGGACTCAAAGGTGACTTCGAATAGCATGAATCGACGGCTATTGTCACGAGCCATCGACTCATGTGAGTCTAAGTCACAGAGCCATTGAAGACTTGAACTTAAAAGGTATTAGGGTTTTATGGATTTCAGATCTGAAATAAGTCAAAATTGGGTGTCTTTTTGGGAAAACTAAGTACGGGAGGTGGTTGGGGATGATGAGAAGACTATGGGGTAGAAGTTTGAGGCTATTTGGTGGAGCTCCGCCGCCGGTGGTGGTTTCCGGCCGGCGGAGCATGGTGGAGGAGCGGCGGAGTCCGGTGAGGACATAACCAAACGAGAGAAGACGGTGTAAGGGGTGGGGTGTTAGTCTTTGGGGTGAACGAGGGTAGGTGGGGGTTGTTTGGACCCTTAAATATCAAATGGGTGGGGAGTTCCCAGCCGTTACATCAAAAGAGATCAACGGTTGGGATCCTTCATAACTCAAACGGCATCGTTTAGTGGTGTAAAGGGGCTGACCGGCTTTGGCTTTATTGGGCTGGACCTGGTGAGTTATTTTTGGGCCTGGGCAAGTTAGCCCAGGTCCGATTTTGAGCCTATGTTGAATTAATTCATTAAATCTAATTAAACTAAAATCCAATAACAAAATGTAATGATTAATTCTAACTTAGTTTTGTCTAATTATTTGATAAACTAATTAAGAGTAAAATAATTAATTTAACACTCATATCATTTAAACAATAAATTTTTACACTTTTGTTAGAAAAAATAGTTAAATTAAGTTGTTAACCATTAAATGTACCTTATGACAAATGATCATATTTTGTAGTATTAATCAATTCAATTAATTATCAATAATAATTTTGTAATCCCTTGATGATAATGATGCATTTACTAATTTTTTTCTTAAAACAAACTATGATTATGCAATACAAAAACAATTCACAAATAACACTAAAATTCAACAACATTTATAAATTTTATTTATTTTGTTGAATTCTATAGGAGTGTATGGCGACTGAAAAATCACGTGCTCACAGTATTTCCTTTCGCATTGTAGTTGTTCTGTTGTTCACTATATTGTGTTGTCATTAGACAGATGCCATATTCCGTCATTTTCTATATTTATGCCTGTTTATTTTATTAGACCATTGGGTGTCTTGACTAGTCCTCGTTACTACTTCACCGAGGTTAGTCTTGATACTTACTGGGCACTGTTGTGGTGTGCTCATACTACTCTTCTGCACATTTTTGTGCAGATTCCAAGTTTTCGCATAGCCGGCCGATTGAATGTTAGCAGCGCGGTTGCTGTTGTGGAGACTCAAGGTAAAACCGCTTCAGCGTTCACGATTTCGGAGTCACCATCTAATTTTTTTTTTGCACTGTTGTACTTATTTCTGAACAGTGATACTTTTAGGAGTTTTAGTGTAATTTCTTTAAAGCTTATGACTTGTATTTACCGGATTTTGGGAAAAAGTGTAAAGTGTGGAGATTATTTCAAAAAGCACTTAAGCGATTCTTATTCTATAGTTGATGTGTGTTAATAATAGGTTTACCTAGTCCTTAAGTCTAGGTGCCGTCACGATACCAAACGGGGGGAAATTTGGGTCGTGACAATACCACAAGTTCAAAAGTCTTTTCTCTTTTCTTAAACTCCGTGCCCAGTCAAATGGGTTCACATAAATTAAAACGGAGCAAGTATTACTTAATTGGAATAATAATTTCCAAAATACTGGTATTACAATATTTATTTTCTCCATTTTCCAATCTCCTTAAATATGCATGTCTTAATTGAATTAATTATATTGTTGAGGGGTAACTATGGACAAGTTAAGAGTTCAGGTTCCACAGTGTCATGAATGATGTCATAATCTTACCTTCTGTTTTTCACTATTTGTGATGGTCTAGATAAATATTATGATGTGCAACTATAGGTTTCTTCTTGATTATTTCGGAGATTATTCGATTATAAGTTTTGAATTTTAAGCGGTCACTTTCTTATAATCGAGATTTCCTTTTGTAAAGAGAATGATGAAGGCATTTGGACTACAGTGTTTTATTAATTTTGAGTCGTTACGTATTTAATGATAAAACACATATTGAAAATAAACAAATATAAATTTACTTGCGTCAAATGATTGATTTCTTAATTTTTTTCAAATAAAAAATTACGTAGTTAGAATCTACATGATATAGCACAATTTAATTTTATTATTTGAATGCCGCGCGAGGTTCAAATAAAGTGACAAAGTTTAATTAGAAGGCCACATATTTGAAGTTTTAAAAGTGCTTGTTTGTTCTATTTATACTTCACTCGTCTGAAATTATTGTCCACTTTTTACTGTCTAATTTTCTTCTATTTTATTTTGGGAAACATGTGGAAGGCCAAGGTGGAGAATCTTGCATCTATAAGATGTAAAACATTAAAGTTGTATTGACCTACCACTCGATGCTCTTCTTTAAAGTTAAGTGTTTTGGGTCTGCAGGGATTTTCTTTGAAACGCTAGTTTATATTATGAAAAGAAAATTTTGAAGTGGCATTCACAAGATTATATATACTATTTTACGTTAACCAGTTATAAGAAATTGGTCAATTATACTGAATAGTAATAATATAGAACGAATGGAGGATTTATAGCTTGCCTTATTTGTGAGTTAATTCGGCTTGTTGTTAGAAATGGATATTCTCTTAGTTCTTTGTTAACGGTTATATTTACAAAATAATAAGATGAGTTAAGGTATAATCTCACATTTTGATAACTATAGCGTTCAACTTTTAGAATAATCTTCCAGTGAGGTCCCTTCCTCTCTCTCTCTCTCTCCCCCTTCACCCCCACACACACCTTGAAAATGATTGAAGAATTGGTCAATAATGTGGCGCAAAAAAAGGTAACTTAAACTGAAAAAGATGGAAAAAAAAAATAAAGAAAAAAGAAAAGACCTGCAAAGACTTGAGGTCGTCGCCTGAAGCATTGACTTTTTGTCCTTTTAAAGTATATGTGCGACTCAAACTCAAGTTATAAATTGTGGGTTGAGCCTATATATAGTAGTATAAACAAATTAAAGGATCGAAGAATCAGTAAACAAAATCCAGTTTTGAGTTTCATTCTTATATATATAGATATGGCTTGGATCATTAAACATATTATTGTAACAATATGCTTGTTTTTGGTAATTACAATGGCTATTGATGGAGAAACAATCAGAGCACGACCTCACTATAAGGTGGTTAATGTCAGCTCGTTGGAGCCAAAACCCTACTGCCAAAGGTCAAGTTCAGGTATATTAGTTAATGTTTATATACTCGTAAATTCTTTATGGAATCGCCTCATTCCCAATAATATGTTTAAATAATATTAAAGTTAAGGGTTCATTCGACGAGATTAGGTTTGTCGAATGCCAGTCACGAACCTCTAGTGTTTTATCGTAACAATAATAAAGCTTGTGGCGACAATTGTGATAACAAAAGAAGAGGGAAGTTGTCAAGCATTTCACACAAAACATCATTTTTATTATTTTAGTCTATTATTCATTTTTGAACTTGCTTTTGACTTTTCTGCAGTTTTTACTCCCCCGTATTTGTTATTTCGCCCCTCTTCGAAACTTAAATTCTGGCTAACAAGTTGCCTTATTCATCTATTGAAATTGTTTTAATAGTGCTGATGAAATTATTATATATGGTATCATGTATATAGGTCCAAAAATCGGATCGCAGCAATTAGAGATCGTATCGAGAATTGGACCTTGCTTTCCAAAAGCTAATAGAACGAAAACTCCATCATCCAACGAACTTGTAAATTGGGATCAAGCTAGAGTTCGTTCAATCAATAAAAGAGTAAATGGCCATCTTTACAGTAACAGTATTTCTGAGGATGGAGTTAAAAGAACTATTGAAGGTAATTATGAATTTGGGGGGGCCTATAGTGTAAAGATAGATCTTGGCACACCGAAACAAGATTATAACTTAATGATGGATACTGGTAGCCAAGAAACTTGGGTACGTTGCCAATCCTGCACCAAAGGTTGCGATTCAAAGGATCCTCGGTATGATTCTTCAAAATCCTCGACATATACAAATAGTAGTAAGTTGTGCAAAGTTACATCGGATCCATTTAGTGTTACTTATGGTGATAAGTCGCACACAAAGGGCATTTGGGGATGTGATACTCTAACTATAGAGGGTATTGGTGCAATAAAGAACTTCCGATTTGGTTGTGGCCAAGAAAATGATGATGCAACTGGAAATAACTTTGGTGATTTAGCTGGAATACTCGGACTTGGTAAAGGAGACTTTTCTTTGCCATCTCAAAGTGCTTTATCAATGCAAATGTTTAGCTATTTTATCCCATTAAAAACTAGCCATGTGGGAAATCTACTTTTTGGGAATGAAGCTAAGAAGAAATCTCAAGCTTGTTCAAACCAATTTACACCATTAGTAAAAGGCCGCGAACCAGTATACTACTATCTTGACCTAGTTGGAATAAGTGTAGCTGGAAATAAACTCAACGTCGCGTCGACAACATTCACTAATCAAAGAACAATTATAGACAGTGGAACGGTAATCACTCGATTGCCACAAGCTGTATACTCTGCGCTTCGTACTGCATTTAGAGAGTCCATGTTGAGTTACAAATTATTAGAGAATATTGGTGATGAGCTGATGGACACCTGCTACAGCTTCGAGGGATACGAACAAATTACTTTACCAGAGATTAAATTCCATTTTGGAGAAGGAACTAGTACTACTACTGATGTGACTTTGTCAAACAATGGGATTTTATGGACGAAACCTGATAAAGTCCAGTGTTTGGCTTTTGCTCCAACGGAAAGCGATGAGCATGTCAGCATTATTGGTACCGTTCAACAGCGTGGATTCAATGTGATTTATGATTTGAAAAGGGAAAGAATTGGATTTGCCAGTTGTGCTAGCTAGTTAGCTGATCAGAGCCAAAGCCAAATTTTCGTTTTTCATGTTCTTAGCATAATTACTTGTGTAATCGTTTTAATTGTTGTTTATATAAATAACAAGTTGTTATTACTGAAGGACTATCTTTTCAAAAGGTAAAAACTTACCCCACCGATTGTTTGCATCAAATTAACAAGTCGATGTATCAAATGTGTTTGCACATAAACTTCCCCATGGCTAGTTAGTTATATATATTTTCACCTCATTAAATTACTACTTAATTATAATAATTAGTAATATAATTTGACATAAATACCACGTGCGGATAACTTCTTATCCTCTCACAAGATTGCATATGCCAATAGAATGCCTCGACTGAATCAATGTGAAATCATCAATTCAAAGCCAACGAGAACAAATACTATCCTCAAAAATTACATAAATAAGGAGGGAAATGCAAGAGGGTAGATTTCAGAATGAAATTTAACGTTTGTTTTGGTTGCAATGTTTAAGGCAAAGGACTGTTGATTTGGACTGCTCACCTGGTTTTCGATAAATAAAAAAATAGAAAATGGGGGTAGATCTCTACCTTTTTAGATGGAATTTCCATAATACGAACATTATTTCTTTTTCTTTTCTTCATTCTATTATATTCGATCTCCTTCAACATGAATATCGAAGGATTATTATGAGCAGCAGAAGCAATTCCAGTATTAAAATCACATGTAATTTAGATAATTACGTGACAAATCACCAGCACGATCACCAGCACGATTACCGCTTGAAGCGTGACAAATCTCCTATATCACGTGAGCCTCTAATTCCACAATAACTCAATGAAATCACCAGCACGATCACCATTCCCGAACGTTCAACGATCTTCTACTATGTTACTCAAATAATATCCGGAAATAGTAATTTCGTGTGGGCTAAATTTTCTAGGAAAAAGGGCTAAAATTCGGCAACCATGTACTACCCCCTCTAGGTGGAAAACCTTATGTATTTATAGCGCAAGTTTTTAAAAGTTAAAACACTTTTTCAAAACCTGTTGGGTTTTCTTTTCCACGAGAAAAAAAATTCCTTTATTTTCTATTATTTAGGCACAACAAGGACCACAAAATTTAATTAACAAGGTTTCAAATTATGGAATTAATTTCTAATTTTCGAAATTAATATCCACCATAATTAATTACGAATTATTCTACTAAAAATTCATAACTACACTCCTTATTCGATTTCTAAATTCATCAATTAAATTTTATTTAACTCCCCGTGTGATGATTCATATACTAATCAATTAATTTAAATTACTGACGATTTAACTTATTGTTATTTTCTTTAGACTTTCGCTTAACTTATTTCATGTGTCAGATACAAAATCTGTCGGCCGGGTTTACACATGAAAACTTATAAGCTTTCATAAAGTTTTATCATCAATATCTAGACCGAGACATTGATTCCATCAACTAACTATTATTTTGTCAATGTACATTATTATTATCCCATTTACCAGGCATATTGACTCACGAAAAGATCTCGCCTTCTAATAAATCAAAACAATAATTATATACACATCTAATAATAATTATTATATCAAGATTAAGAGTAGAAGTACATTTAATGGCTAGAGGGTTTATTTTATTTGGTCAGTATAAAATGCGTTCAATACATACAAAACGCACTAGCACAAGAAGTTGAAATTAAACATTCCTATAATCAAGACAATTATATTTAATCTTGTGCCACAATCATCGATGATGGTTTGTCTAATTCCATCATTAGATTGTGAACTCAAACTTTATACGTATAAGAATCGATAATTTAATCTTCCGTGATAAGAAGCGATGATATATGATCTATTTAAAACTTTATTAAAACTGAATAAATTATTATTTCATAATAAATATTGTATCTAAACCAAACCTATGGTTATAGTATATATCCCTGTCACACCTCCTTTTTCCCGCAGGGGGCATAAGAGAGTTTTTTCAATTTAAGTGACAATAATCGAAATGAGATTATTTAATTATTTCAGGGTCGCCACTTGGGATAGTTTTATGGTGTTCCAGGTCATCAGTTATTTTAAACCTCAAAATCGAGGAAAAAATGACTACGTTTAATGTCTGCGAAAACCAGAAGACTGGGTAAGGAATTCTGTTAACCCGGGAGAGGGCGTTAGGCATTCCCGGGTTCCGTGGTTTTAGCACGGTTGCTCAACTATTGTTAATTGACCTAATTATCTGATTGATTGCATGTTTGAAACCTATTGTGTATTTTCTACTTTTTGAACCGCATTTAATATTTTAAATAATTATGGAGTTTATTTAAACAAGTCGCGATGTCGTGCACTTGTTATTTCTGTACACATTGCAAATTAGGTCACGTGAAACACACCCGTGATTCACAACATGTTTATTTTAATTATTTGAAGTTGGGGGTCGAGTCACGCCAACGTGCACTCGAATTTTGGGGTTACGTATCTATGACTATGCCACGGGAACCGTATCCCTAGTCACGATAATTTATTAATCGTGTCAAAGCAAGCTACGATGTTCGAACAATACTTTCCTAGATTTGAGATCATTGTAAGATAATGAATTACGGATATGAAATTGCTAAAGTATTTTTGTATAGAGTAGACATGGAATAGATGCCGAACTTATTTTTGTAGTATCTAAGTCCAAATCCATACAACTGTTATAGCTTATTAAATCTAAAAGCTCAAACTATCGTCAATTTTACAATGCAACACGAATGCTTATAACTGACAGAAGATGCCTACAAATTTATTGTATATAATCTAATTTAAGTATAGAAAAGAAGCTTTTTTCTTCCTTTTTCAGGATATTCCAACTCACTTTTAAAGCACTGAAACACAAAATCAGAGAGAGGTCTGTTTGAAACATGGGAATCAAAATCCATGGCTTGACGGTTGAAAATGAACTTATAGGAGAAATCAAACAAATAATTCAAATAGTCATGGCACAAATTATGGAAACCGGAAGAATAATAAAGTTTAAAGTATGACCTCCAATGAACGGCGACTGCAATATTTTAATGTGTCAACCAACATTACATGAAGAAGACAATGTCCACAACTAAAGCATGAACTGAAACTTCCGATCGGAAACGACACCGTCAACCTCGAACAAGACCTCAATCGAAACTCGCCGGCGATCCCAAACGACTTAGACTTTGCTATAGCCAAACTGACAGAGTTTTTTTTTTCTTTAGGAGAATGAGGGTCGGACGGCTGAGATTTGAAGATTTGAGAATAGCTTGCTGCCAGTGATGAAATCCGGCAGCAGCAGTAACGATATGAACTTCTCTATTTTTTCTTTTCCCGTTCATTTCTCTCTTGTGTATATGTGTTTAAGAAAAATGAGTGAGGAGATGAGATTTTGGGAGCTGCTTTGTTTACTACCGTGAAGCTGCGTTAATGGAGGAAGAAAAAGAGATCACAAACTCCATTTTTGTGAAGCTGTGGCTGCTCCTTTCTTCTCTCCGTCCCCTCTCTGTTTTTTATTTTATTTTTGCTGGTCGTTCCCCTTCCCCGTCTCCCTCTATTTTTTGTGTTTTTCCCAACTCTCATTTTTTTGTTCCCCCTCTTCGTGAATGCCTCCGTTGGTTTTTATTTCTATCCTATTTCTATTTCTAGGAGAAGAAGCCCAAATCATGTGGTCCCCCTAAATGAAAAAATGCCAAAAGAAAAAAATGCAAAAGGAATCAAATTCTGTTATAATTGGAATGAGGGCACGTGATTTTGAGGGGGATGGAAAATCAATTTTAGGAGGTGGGACCCATTAAACGAATAAAAACAATTAAGGAATGATAAAATAATGGGGGCCACATAAGAAAATTTATAACTACACTATCTGATTCTCTTTCCACATTCCTTTCTTTCTTCTTTCATTTTTCTGTTCCCTTTCACGTTTTTTTTTGTTCTGTTTCCCCTTCTTCTTCCTTTGTTTTGTTTTGTTTGTTTTCTTCTACTTCTTTTTATAAAAATAAATAAAATATGAACCAAAACTCTAATTATCAAAAATGGTAGAAAATATTTAAAGAAAAAACAAGATAGTTATAGTAAATAAATTTAACTACTATCCAATCTTCACTAAAATCTCAATTTAGAAATTAAACTTAACAAAAGTATATTATTAATTTTATTTTATTTTTGAAATTTTCTTCTTATCTTATAAAAATAAAACATCAAGATAATTTTTGTATTTTTTCAAAAGTAAAACAAATTAAACAAAGCACAACTAGCTAAAATAAAGGAAATATTTTTTTTAGTTTTTGGTTTTAAGATTAAATAAAGCAAAAAGTTTAACATAGTCAAAATACTGATATTAGGCCTAAACTAAATATTTAAACGCTAAATTGTGTAAAATCACGGGAAGTGTCAAAAATTACATGTCTACAATCTCAACAATCTCCCACTTAGACTTTTAATCATTACAATCATTAGAACATACTATTGTCACGACCCAAAACTAACCATGTCGTGATGACGGCTATCGTGGTACTAGGCAAGCCGACACATTACAAAAACACATTGATATTTCATTTCAAAAGATAATTCAATGTTGTTCAAAATAGTACCTTCATAAAATATTTCAACTAACAATAAAAGTGTGGAAAAGAAAGCCCGATATCGGGGTGTCACTAATCATGAGCAACGACTACAACCGTCTGATAATGACAATACTAACATAGTCTGGAAATAACCAAATACAACTAAGGGAAGATAAGGAGGAAGAAAAGCAGGGTTGCGATCGCCAGAAAACTACCTTGCTATCTCCGAGGATCTGCGACTGAATATATCAACAACCGCTACCGTGGCCAAAAATGCATGGATCTGCACACAAGGTGCATGGAGTAACGTGAGTATACCAACTCAGTAAGTAACAACAGTAAATAAAGGCTGAGAAGTAGTGACGAGCTAAATGCAAATATAGTTCATATCTCAAAAATTTAGTAAAGTACGACATGCTTTAAAATCGGAGTTTAAGTCAAATGAGATCGGTTAAATCAAATTCCAGTAAAATCATTAAAAACAAATATCGTTCAACAGTTTGCAAACAAAGGCTAGATGCAGTTATGAAATATTGTACACTTGTTCATTCCAATTTACACCATTGGTAAAAGGCCCCGAACCAGTATACTACTATCTTGACCTAGTTGGAATAAGTGTAGCTGGAAATAAACTCAACGTCTCATCGAGAACATTCACCAATGAAGGAACAATTAGGAGACATTCTCTTAGTTCTTTGATATTTAGCAAATACTAATATCTCCTAGACTTGTACGATTTGAGATCCAACTGCTTCATACAGAAGTGTGTGCTATGATGGACCTGGTTCAACTGGACACCTGTTGTCAATCTTCAAAACCCATTCAGTGACATGAGCCAACAGTTGGGGAGGTTTCCTACAAGCTTGTATTGTCTCTTAGCTTGTCTGCAGTACATCCGGTATTCCATATTTACATGCTTCAGAAGTAACGTGAGGATAACTCGCATGTTATGGCCTTCCATACGGATCAACATGATGAGAACTTAGCATATGAGGAGGAGCCGGTAGCTATTCTAGCCCGACAAGTCTCACAGTTGAGGTTTAAGAGTTTCCCTTCAGTGAAAGTTCAACGGAGGGGTCTGTCAATCGAGGCAGCTACATGGGAGGCCGAGTCTGATATGTGAAGTAGATACCCACACCTTTCACCAGTTCGGGTACTTTTCTATATCCATTCGAGGACGAACATTTTTTTTAGAGGTGGAGAATGTGACGACCTAATAGGTCATTTTCTGTACTAGCCCTTATTTTCGTTTTTTTTAGACCTCTATTAGCTCTATTTGATTTTTCTTGATTTGTGTTTGTTGTTCGTGTCTTTTTCGAAAAGTTTTTACGTAAAAATTTGAAGACATTATGATTTTTGACTTTAAAATCAACTTGAGTTGACTATGGTCAACATTGTGTGTAAACCACCCTGGATTAGTATTTTGACGATCCCAGTGGATCCATATCGTGACTTTAGACTTGGTCGTATGTCCGAAATTGAATTCGGAGGACCTTAGGTTAATTGAACTTGCTTTGCCGAAAGCTAGTGATTTGAAGGTTTAACATTTTTGTATATTTGACCGTAGGTTGACTTTATGGCTACCGGATTAGAATTTTTATTTTTGGACTTGGTATAGGTCTGTTCTGCTATTTAAAACTTGTCTGCAAAATGTGGTGCAAATCGGAATTGGTTTGATAGGATTAGGATGCTCGATTGAGATTTTAGAAGTTTTTGAGTTTTCTTTGAAATATCATGCATTTTGATATCCGATTCGTAGTTCTAGGTGTTATTTCGGTATTTTGATCCTACGAGCGAGTTTGTATGATTTTATTACACTTATGTACATGTTTGGTTTGTAGCCCACGAGGCTCTGGTGAGTTTCAGATATGCTACTGGCCATTTTGGAGTTAGAAATTTGCTTTTTCCAGTTGTTGCTAATGTCTAGTACTTTTTGCTTCGCGATCGTGAAGGGAATATTGGGACTAAGGTAGAATCACTCTTTGCTACCGCGAGTAGATGGTCACAAATGTGAAGCAGAAGGGGGTTTACCCTTAGCGAAAGCGACCTGCTGTTCGCGGACGGAAGCTTTATGGGAGCCTGGTGGGTTGGGCAATAACTTTATGTGAATGCGGGCTTTGGCTCGCAAACGCAAAAGCGATGGGGAGATAAGAATTCGCGAATGTGAAGGATTGATCGCGATCATTGTCCAGTATTCTTCGCGAACGCGTCAGGTGCTTTGAGATCGCGAAGGGCACTTGACGCCCAGGTATTAAAATATTCCAAAAATAGGCATTTCATAATTTTTCACCATTTCCAAGTTTGAGCTCGGCCTAGAGGCAATTTTGAAGAGGTTTTTCATCTCACTTCATTGGTTAGTGGATTTTAGCTTAAATTATTACAATTTCATAAATACCCATTGACTTTAACCCTTAATCTATGATTTTTCATGGTAGAAATTAGGATTTAGGTAGGAATTGGAGATTTTGAGAAATTACGATTTAGACCACAAGTTGAGGTCAGATTTCAAAACTAATTAATCACATAACTGGGCTCGAGAGTGAATAGGTAATTGAGTTTTGGTATGTATCTCTAATTTTAACCAATCGGCTGGGGGTTGACTTTTCTTGACTTATTCCGAAATCATTACAGATTGAATTCTTTGTCACTCGTGGGGAGTTTCTAGATCCTAATTTGAATTATTTGAACTATATTTGACTAGATTTCATTAGTTTGGAGGCTAATTCTAAAGGCAAAGTCGCGGTTCTGCCTTGATTTGGTTCCGGAGTGTAGTAAGTGTCGTGGTTAACCTTGACTTGAGGGATTAGGATTTCTTGGTCTAATTACTACATGCATTATGTGTGGGGACAACGTATATGTGAGGTGACGAGTATATACGCGTTGTCATTGGGTTAAAGCATGCGGGTGAAAATTATTTCTTTGTGTTGGATTATTTCATTAATTATATTTTTTCATGCTTAGGTTAGATTATTACTTCTTTAATTATCTATCTCGTATTTTATTATTTATTTCAAGGATGTTTGAAATTTTGAAAGTTGAGTTTGTTATCATGCATTATATTGAAGTGAAATTACTTCCCGCATTGCATTTTTAATTCAGATTTGTACTGTTGCTTGGTGAGGAAGAGTGAAAAGCACGAATGGTGTTGTCATGCCATATTATATACATTCACTACTAAAAAATCAGGGTTTAGAGATGGAAAAATTCTGTAGCTAAACTGAAAAATTTGCCGCTAATCAAATTCCAGTAAAATCATTAAAAACAAATATCGTTCAACAATTTGCAAACAAAGGCTAGATGCAGCTATGAAATATTGTACACTTGTTCATTCCAATTTACACCATTGGTAAAAGGCCCCGAACCAGTATACTACTAGCTTGACCTAGTTGGAATAAGTGTAGCTGTAAATAAACTCAACGTCTAATCGAGAACATTCACCAATGAAGGAACAATTATAGACAGTGGAACGTTAATCAGTCGATTGGCACATGTGGTTTACTCTGCGCTTCGTGCTACATTTAGAGAGTCCATGTTGAGTTACAAATTATTAGAGAATATTGGTAATGAGTTGATGGACACCTGCTACAGCTTCGAGGGATACGAACAAATTGCTTTACCAGAGATTAAATTCCATTTTGGAGAAGGAACTAGTACTACTACTGATGTGAAGTTGTCAAACAATGTGATTTTATGGATGAAAGATGACGGAATCAAGTGTTTGAATTTTGCTGCAACGGAAAGCTATAGCCTTATTGGTAACGTTCAGCAACGAGGAATGAATGTGATTTATGATTTGAAAGGGGAAAGAATTGGATTTGGTAGTAACTGCTAGTTAGCTGATCAGAGCCAAAGCCAAATTTTCGTTTTTCATGTTTTTAGAATAATTACTTGTGTAATATCCTTAATTGATATTTATATACATAACAATTTGCTATTACTGCAGGACTACCCCTCCAAAGAGTAAAAACTTACTTCTTCTACTGAACATTTGGACCAATGTTAAATTGAGTGCCTTCCTAACTTGCGAAAGAACTTATTTTTTTTGCCTTACTCTTTACGTTTAAATGAAATAAATAGTAAAAAACAAGAACAACAATTTTTACATGAATAATCACCCGGCTCAAAGGTGAAAAAAGCATAACCTACCACGTAAGGTTTTAAGTTCAACTTCATTAGAACAAATAAGCCAAATGTACTTATTACAAGACATGCAAATCAATACCCACATACTTCTCCTACTTCAACTACTTGAATGTATTACAAGTTACTCTAACTTGCACGCTCAAACTATTACTCCAACTGACAAGTTTTGAATGATATTTTGATTACAACTCAATTTCCTAATACACATGAACTAACAGACTCAAGAAGAACATCGACACTAATGATCAACTCGAGTGCTGAACTGGAAATGTTGTATGTCGTTCTTTAGTTGATATGTGAAAGGATGGTCTATTCAGTTTGTAAGCAAAGTATTTAACTTCCTAGTACTCTGAGATATTTGGGAGTCCTACACACAATTAACTTCTGGTTTGACATCAATACTAAAGTTCCAAGGACCCCAGTTATCTTGTGACTACTATCTCTCACTTATACGGGCAGATATTCTTGGGCAACAATAATGACATTCATAAACACTCACATTACATCACAGTTTAGAACAGTAACAGAAATCTAATTAAGAACAAGTACATCATCAATCACCCCCACTCTATCTCACTCCTTTTGGAATCATCATAACAACACAAAAAGATCTTAGACAGTCTAAGCAACATATAATGCAAGATTCATGGCCATGGAGGCTATAACACAAGCACAGAAAAAATCAAGCCAAATAAACTATGTCATTGATATAAACTATGTGAGAAATAGGTAAACAACATAAGAGAGTTCATTAAATAGTGCCAAATTAATCCTTGAGCCTTGAAATAAAATATGAAAATAAAATAAAGTAAAACATCTTGCAATCTACTAAGAACTAGACAAGGACAAAAGAACAAAGCAACATTAGGCCAACAAAACAAATGCAAAACAAGGGGTAAAGGGAAAGGATCAAGAGTGAGAAGGGGAAGGGGTCAAAGCTTTCACAAGAGTGGCAATCTGTTGAGCATTAGCTTCTCTATCTCTTCTGAGCTCTTCCCTAAGCTGACTGGTTTCCTTTCTTAGATCATCATCGTCCTCTCTAAGTTTAACATTTTCTTTTACAGCCAACTTGATATTTTAGACGTCAATACCACACAAGAATATAAGTTAAATGTGTAGTACCCAATTTTTGAGTGTTGTCTCACAAAAAGAACCTGGTTCTTCTTTGTGTTCCAACATCTACTGGTGCGGAATAATAAAAGCAGTAAAGTACAAACACAGAGATTTTTACGTGGAAAACACCTGGCTCAAAAGGTGAAAAAATCACGACCTACTCCTCAGTAGGATTTGCTCAAACTCTTCACTAAAAACTCTGAGCCAAACGGACTTACAAAATAAACTCTTTTGTAATCCTAGAACTAACTCTAACCCCTTTGTATCAACTAGCCTCTAGCTAATTTCTACAAGATTCAAGTTAATTCTAACTTGAAAAATGTGTACCTATTACAATTTCTTCTAAGAAAGCTGATAAGATACAATATTAAGACTCCTACTACAATCAACTAGACTCAATACACAAACGATGGAACTGGATCTTCTAGTTGATCCGTAGCCTTTGTATCGCACAATAAATCTGCTTGCAAAATAACTCTGGGAATTTTGCTTTCAGACCTTGATTTACTTCAGTACTTGTGCGTCGAGAGTTCCAGCAGAAATACTTCAAATATTTATAGATTCAGTTGTTGAGTTTTTCGTTCAGTTCTAGTCCAACTCTTCTTGGGTGAAAGAGTTCGTATCAAACTCAACTTCCTTCCTTTGTTACTTTCCTTGCTGAATTCAACTTCTATTCTCTCATCAGTTTGCAACCTTTTCGCATTAGGAGACAATCTCTTGGTTCATTGATACTTCACAATCACAAATATCTCCTATGCATATACGATTCATGTGCTAGCTGTTCAATTTAAGAATGTGTGCTCTGATGGACCTGGTTCAACTGGTCAGAGATTTGTCACTCTTCAAAACTATGCAGTGACTTGGGTCAACAAATTCCCCCTTTTCGATGATGACAAACTCTGTTCTTAATCCTGTATACACTACAAAAACTTTGTACAATTTTAAGCATTAATCATAGAGAAACCAGGAGCATTAGGTTATAAATATTACTTTTGCAAAAATTTTGAAAAGTTTCAGCACATATCTTCCCCCTTTTGGCATCATCGAAAAGTTGCAAAATGATACTCTTACCAGAATTATTAATTATTACTCATGGCCATTTGAGGCAACTGCAGGTGCAAAACATGATTAATCAATCACAAGAAACCAATAAGTGTAAGCTACATAAGAAATTGAGACAAGTCAATAACTAAACAACATATTCATTGATTAGGAACGAATTTCAACCACCAGACAATTAAAAACAAAAACAACCAAAAACCATGAGCAACACATAAAAAACAGAAACAAGTCCAAAAAGAGAGAAACAAGTCCCGAACTGGGCACTAAAGGGTTATTGGGTAGCTCAGGACAACCTAAGGATGGGAAGGTGCAGAGGAGGTTGTGGTCTTTGATTGTAGAAGAGAAAGCATCTGCTAAAGAACACCCTCGTTCTTTTCCTTCTCTTTTGTTAATTCAGCCCTGAGAGCATCCCGCTCAGCTTCAACCTCAATCACACGAGATTTCAAATGAAAGATCTCCATATCCTTGATCTCGCTTTCCTGCACCAGAGTTCTTACTTTGCTGTTGAGTGGTTGCTTCCTAGATGAACCAGGTTCATCTGCAAGAACATTGACAATGTAATCACATGACAACAAAGTTTCCTTCCCAAAATAATCCTTGACAGTCGCCATTTCAGCCTTCTTCGCATGAACCCCAAAATGTGCAAGCACAGCTGTCAGAATAAATCCATATGGGATTTCATGTGCTTTGGTTCCATTCACAACGCTGTCCAAGAGTTGGATGATGAAGGCTGGCAAATTGATTTGCTTTCCCCTGTACAGACACTCCATCAGAGTCAAATCCATATAGTTGTCTATGTGCCTTCTTTCTTGTCTGGGCAACAGGAATTTGATGACAAACTCGAAAAACAACTTGTGCTCTGGATTCATTTCACTTTTGTAGGCCGGCCTGGGTTCAATCTCACTCTCATTGTCACTGAAGAATCTGATTATGTTGATTGCTGAGGCCATCCCATCTAGACAAGGCCATCTCTGCCTCGTGTAGTCCTCATAGCCCTCAACTGGTATGTTTAGAATCTCACCCAGCTCTTTAGCATCAAAGGAGACTTGAGCTCCCTTGACCATAGAGGTGACCCTGCCGTCTTTGATAATGGAATTTCCCATGAATTCCACCAATTCAGCCCTTGCCAGCCTGCCTTCCATGCGAAGGACCATGTCCTTCCATGCCTGCACGCCTAGAGTGTCCTGCAGGTATCTCATTCCAGGCTCCTCTAGATCTTTGAACAACTTGCCCTTCAAGATTGTTCGCTTTCCAAACAATATGATTCTATCAGTCTCCACATCATCTTCCTTCTCCTTTTCTCCACTCCAGTCTGCATCATCATCTTTCTCCACAACTTTCATTTTCTTTGCCTTGGACCTGGTCCTTTTGACAGTGCTTGGAGTTACAGCGGACACAGCAGCTGACTTCTTTGAAGAAGCCTTAGCCTTTTTGGGTTTTGGTGTCCCAACCACAACTAGAGCAATATGCTCCTCTTGTTGGACCAGGTCCAACGTCTCCTCTTCAATAACAACAGCCTCAACAGGCTCTCCAATTTTAGCTTTACCCTTTGCTGCCTTATTTTTCCTGCTCTCTTGCAGAGCCTTCTCCAACTTTTCTTCTTCTTCTTCTTCTCTCATAGTATTACGAGTAGCACGTACCTTTGGAAGAACTGGGTTAGATGCTTTCTTGGACTTCTGAGTCCTCCTTTTCTTGGGGTTATATGACTCCCGTAGTTTCTTTAGCCTTTCAGCCAATGTCTCATCCCCAGATGAACCAGGTTCATCTGCTTCTTTCCTCAAGCTTGCTAGACCTGCTGCGGCCTCCTCAACTACACTTCCCCCTAACTCTGTGACTTCATCTTTAACATTCTCAAGAATGGGACCACAGATAGCCAGTGTGGTTCCATCCTCCCTAGATCCCCTTACAACTACATCTCCACCCTCTCTCTCTCAAGAATTTTTCTTTTTCCCAATTCTCTTTGCCTACTCGGCACTTCCACGTCTACCGCCGACCCAACCAGAACAAACCTGTTCTCAGCATTAACAGATTCAGATATAGCATCAAGATTACCTTGTTCAGAATTTGATGAACCAGGTGCTTCCTCCTCGTTGGCTGATTTAAACGATTCACTTGATGATCCTGACTCAGAACTTTTGTCAGCTTCAATAAGTTCCTCCAAGAATTTTTCCCTAGACCCAGAAGCAACAGATTTCCTGGCAAGAACTTTGACACGACGATTCTTGGGGGCAGGAGTAGGGTTTGGTGTGGGTTCAGGAATAGGTGTGTTTTCAGGGGTTGACGAATTTTCTGGTTATTGAGAAATGTATACAGATGGAGAGTTAGATTCAGATTCATAATTTCCTCCATCGTAATCACTATTAGGTGATGAAGAAGAAGAATAATCAGGTGGTGGTGAAGACATGATTGTGTGTTGTTAGGAAAAAAAAGCGAGTGATCAGTTTTGGTTTGTGAGAATGAGTTGAACATGGTTCGACGGTTACTTTATGAAGAGAAGAGTAATGATGACCCTTATATAAGATGTGGCTAGGGAGATTACAACGGCAGAGTATTTACTCAAGTGGGAGTCTAATCGCCGTAGGAATGACATTGATTAGACTGTTATTTTCCCCCTAAAACTAGGCTAATTAAGTGAGACGGTACTTCTTGAAACTGGTTCAATTTTGGGTAAGTACGAAGTAGTTGAATATGAACCAAATATAGATAGAGTCATGTTCATGTGTGACTGTAATTGAATTAATACATGTATGGAGATGAGAACGTATCTTGTCAGTCATATGAACTAGCATGGATGAACCAGGTTCATCATGTTAAAGTCTTTAATTTGCCTCAATTATCTAAGATAGAGAAACATCATTAGTACCCAGGGAATCATATTAATACATGGAAAAAGAGTATGGCAATAAAGACATGATACTGAGCAATGATTAATCTGATTAAGTACCTAATTAACATTTTCTAGCCAAAAGAAAATTTTCTTTTTTTCCATTTTTTTCAATTAGGTGATCTTAATCATCCCTAATTCAAGCATGTTTCTCTCAAAATGCTCCCTACTTAGTGCTTTAGAGAATATGTCAGCAATTTGATAATTAGTAGCACAAAATTCAATTGAGATCATTCCTTTTTCATAGTTATCCCTTAGGAAATGATGCCTAACATCTATGTGCTTAGTTCTCTTATGATGAACCGGGTTCTTCGTCATACTAATAGCACTAGTGTTATCACAGAAAATAGGAATGCATCCTACATCTATACCAAAGTCCATGAGTTATTGCTTGATCCATAGAAGCTGGGCACAACATGAGGCTACAGCCACATATTCAGCCTCAGCAGTAGACAAGGCTACTGAATTTTGTTTCTTGGTGGTCCAAGAGACAAGGCCGGATCCCAAAAAGTGAGCCATGCCTGAGGTACTTTTCCTGTCAACCAGGAAACCTGCATAATCAGCATCAACATATCCTACAAGGTCGAAATTACTACCTTTAGGATACCAAAGGCACAAATCAGTGGTGCCTTTCAAATATCTCAAAATTCTCTTCACTGCAGTGAGGTGGGACTCCTTTGGTTTTGCCTGAAACCTAGCACACAGTCCCACACTGAACAAAATATCAAGTCTACTTGCAGTGAGATACAGTAGAGACCCTATCATTCCTCTGTATACTTTCTGATCAACGAATGAATCAGGTTCATCCACATCCAATTTAGTAGTTGTGGATATGGGGGTGTCTAATTCCTTTGAATCCTCCATCTTGAACTTCTTGAGGAGTTCTTTCACATACTTTTGTTGATGAATCATTGTTCCATGTGGGTTTTTCTTGATTTGCAAGCCTAAGAAGAAGTTTATCTCACCCATCATACTCATTTCAAATTCACTCTCCATTAGTGTAGCAAATTCCTTTCTAAGCTTTTCAGTGGTTGCCCTGGATATGATATCATCAACCTATATTTTGCACAATCAGATGATCCTTCCCCTTTTCCTTTAGGAACAAAGTACTGTCAATTTTGCCTCGTTTGTACCCATGTTCCAGCAGGAATTTTGACAATCGCTCATACCATGCTCTAGGTGCTTGTTTGATACCATAAAGAGCCTTGTCAAGTTTATATACATGATCAGGTGATTCGTTGCTTTCAAAACCTGGAGGCTATTTGACAAATACATATTCCCTCAAATAGCCATTGAGAAAGGCACTCTTAACATCCATCTGATGGAGAGTGAATTCCATATGTGCAGCAAATGCTATAAGAAGTCTGATTGCCTCCAATCTTTCCACATGAGCAAATGTCTCATCATAGTCAATTTCTTCTGCTTGACTATACCCTTGAACAACTAGTCTTGCCTTATTTCTTGTAACAGTTCCATCCCCATCGAGCTTGTTCCTGAAGACCCACTCCATGCCAATCACTGATCTGTCTAGTGGCCTGAGTGCCAAGTGCCATACTTGGCTTCTTTCAAACTGATTCAGCTCCTCTTGCATGCATTTACCCAATCAGCATCTTGTAGGGCTTCACCAATGTTCTTTGGTTCGATTAAGGATAGGAAGGCATCAAACGCACACAGATTTTTCAAGGAAGATCTTGTTTTGATTTCGAATGACAAATTTGTTATGATATTCTCAAGAGGGTGAGAACTCTGATATCTGTGTGGTTTGAGTACTAGTAGTTCACTTCTGTATAGTTCCATGTTGTTTTGTTGTTGTGGAACAGGATTAGGGCCAGGATTCACATGTTGAGTTCCCCCTGTCATGTTGCTTGGGGTTGTTGGACCTGGTCCATCACTTGTTCCATCTTCCATGGTTGCTTCAACGTGTTCACTTCTTCTCATCAGTCCAAGCTCCTCATCTTCTGGTTCCTACTTTGCCAACCCCTATAATTTCACCTTTCTTTCCATTTCCAAAGGAGATATTTCCTCCTTTGAGGTTTTCAAGTGAAAGGAACTGTTCCTTGTCCCCCGTCATATGTTTTGAGCAGCCACTATCCAAAAACTAAATTTTGCTGCTTCCTCTCACTTGTACCTACAAAAGGAAATCAGGGGTTAGTTTTAAGAACCCAAACTAGTATGGTTCCTTTTCTATGAGAGAATGGATGAATCAAATTTTTTCTGGCCCAATTTGGTAGCCAGTTTTTCTTTTTGACAAACCTCTCATTTTTTCGACTGACCTGCTCTTTTGCAGTACACTCATATTTGTAGTGACCAGTCTTACCACAGTGGGTGCAGATTTTATTTTCAGGGAGAGTGAGATACTTGCTTTTGGGATCCCACTTGGGCAATCGACTCCCAAAACCAAGCCCTCTCCGGTTGCTACTATGATTCTCTTGAAGCCATGTCAAGGCATCAGAGGATTTATTCCATTTACAAGTTCTATCTAATTCATGTTTGACTTTGCCAAGCTCTTCTTTAAGTGATCTTATCTGTTCATCCTTGGCATACATTTTATCTTTTAGTTTTCCCAAATTTTCTTCTAACATGACATGAGAGTGATCAACAACCTTTTTACT
>ML269010.1:52607-126228 GCA_005239495.1 Nicotiana undulata
AGTTTTAAGTTCTCAGATTTTAGTTCTAGAATCTCAGTCTCAAGTGGATGAACTTGGTTCAACAAGACAGTATTTTGCTTTTCAGATTCACTGACTCTGATTTCCAGGTTCATGCACTTTGCTTTTAGTATTGCACATTCTTTAGAAAGTTGATCATTCTCTTTGGTTGTTTCCTCAGAATCATCTATGAAATCAAGTAGCAACTCAGAGAGTTTTTCCTTAGATAGGAACTTTATTTTGTTTTTAAGATGGGAGATACTTACCTATCGTTCTTCATGTGATTCCTCATCAGATTCTCCAATTTCCATGAGCGCCTGATATTCGATTTCCCCATCTTCTGATTCCTCATCTAAACTTTTCCCCCAAGCAGCAACCATAGCCTTATTTGTGATTTTCTTGGGTTGGACCAGTTCCTTCTTCCTGTTCCTTCTTTCATATCTCTCCTTTTTCCATTCTACTTCCCACTGAGGACAGTTTTTTATGAGATGGTCAGTCTTACCACATTTGTAGCATCCCTCATTGGTTGGCCTTTCTGGAGCTTTTGCTTTGTTGTAGTTTCCTCCTCTAGAGATACCATTCTTCCTCATGAGAAAGTTTCTAAATTCTTTGGTAATCATGGCCATCTCATCTTCCTCCAGATCTTCTCCCTCAGTGATACTTAGTGCTAAACTTCTCTCCTTCTTTGGGGCATCCATCTTCATGGTTTGCCTTCTGAGTTCATAAGCAGTAAGGTTTCCAATCAGTTCATCCAATCTCAAGGTTGCCATATTTTTGGATTCCTAGATAGCAGTGATTTTGCTTTTCCCGAAAATTGGCAAGACCCTTGTCAGGATCTTCTAAACGCTGTCCTCTTCCAGAATGACTCTTCCAAGAGACTTGAGTTCATTAGTCAAGGTTGTGAACCTGTTTACATCTCTTGGATAGTCTCTCCTTCTTTCATGGTGAAGTTTTCATACTGAGAGTATAGTAGAGTACCTCTAGACCTCTTTACCTGAGGTGTTCCTTCATGGGATACTTGTAGAGTATCCCAAATTTCTTTGGTTGTGGTGCAAATTTGGATTCTGCTGTATTCATCTGAACCTAGTCCACAAACTAGCCACTTCTTGGCCTTAGCATTCTTTACCCATTTCTTCAGATCTTCAGCAGTGCAATCAACCCTAGTCTTTGGTACATCTAAACCTTTAACAGTCTTCTTCATTGTAGCTAGAGGTCCATCAGTGACTATGTCCCAGAGTTCATAGTCTTCTCCAATCAGGTGGTCCTTCATCCTGTTCTTCCACCAAGAGTAGGCTTGTCCATTGAAGAGTGGTGGCCTTGCAGTTGATTGACCTTCCCAATTTCCAGGTGGTGCACTCATGTTGATCTTTTCCAAGGTCTTAGCCTTTTCAAGGATAACCTGCTCTGATACCAATTTATGTTTTAGACGTCAATACCACACAAGAATATAAGTTAAATGTGTGGTACCCAATTTTTGAGTGTTGTCTCACAAGAAGAACCTGGTTCTTCTTTGTGTTCCAATTTCTACTGGTGCAGAATAATAAAAGCAGTAAAGTACAAACACAAAGATTTTTACGTGGAAAACACCTGGCTAAAAGGGTGAAAAATCCACGACCTAATCCTCAGTAGGATTTGCTCAAACTCTTCACTAAAAACTCTGAACCAAACGGACCTACAAAATAAACTCTTTTGTAATCCTAGGACTAACTCTAATCCATTTGTATCAACTAGACTCTAGCTAATTTGTGATGACCCAAGGGGTCATTTTATGAATTTAGACTCCGTTTTAGACTTATTAGCAATAAAAAAAATTAATTTTAACTACCTCGATTTTTGTGCGCAGTCCGTGCGTGAAACCGAAAAGCTTTTATGTGAAAATATAAGAAATAATAATTTTTAGAATTAAGAACTTTTTTTTTAGTTGACTTGAGTCAACATTTTGAGTAAACGGACTCGGATCTGTGTTTCGACGATCTCGGGAGGTCCTCAGTAAAATATGGGACTTGGGCGTATGCCCGGAATTGAATCAAAACTAAAACTTTTCATGGTAAAAAATTGAGGGTTTGGATAGAATTAGGGAATTTTATAAAAATCGAATCTTTACCTCGAATTGAGGTCGGATTTCGAAATTTATTGTATATTTGGGTTCGTGGGTGAATGGGTAAACGTAATTTGGTCCGAACCCCGAGTTTAGACCAAGCAGGCCCGGGGTCGGGTTTTCACTTTTTTTGAGAAAACTTAAGAAAAATTATATTTTTCAATAAAGTTAGTTCCTTTGGCATTAGTTAATGATATTAAGTTAATTGTGATTAGATTCGAGCAAGTTAGAGGTGAATTCAAAAGAAAAACCAATAATTGAGCAGTGAGTGGCCTGCGAAATTGAGGTAAGTGTTTGGTCTAACTTTGGCTTGAGGGAATATGACTCCCCACTTGTTTGCTATGTGAAATGCATGGGCGTGGTGTATAGGTGTGGTGACGAGTATCTATGCACCACCCAAATTATTGTTATACATGATCCCCTTTCCTGTTCCCCACTTATCCGATCATTGTTTTAACTGTTACATGTTCATTATTGGTTCTATGACTAATTGGCCTTGTTGAATTGTCGTTAGTTATTGTTGTGACTATTTGGCAAGAGTATTGGTTGTTTGAGCTGGTTTCCTTATGATATAAACATGGTTGAGAGGTTGACATTGTTTTTTATGAAATAAATGCATATATTTTGATATTCCTGTTGGTTTCATGGTTGAGAGGTTGACATTGTTTTTTATGAAATAAATGCATATATTTTGATATTCCTGTTGGTTTCATGGTTGAGAGGTTAATGATGAAGTCGTGAAAAAAAATGCAATTTATTATTTATAATTGTTGAGGTTCGCGTGGTTATTGGGTTTCATGGAATTATTTCCAATTGTGGTTGCAAGTGTGTTAAAAATGTTGGATGTTCTCTTGAGTTTATTATAGTATATAAATACTGAGCTGGACTGACAGCGTTACGGTGTTTACTTATATTCTGGTTGGTTTTATTGTGAAATGTTATTGGTTAAAGGTTACGAGCTATATGATCTTCTGTTGAAATTGTGGAAATAATAGTATTGTGAGAAGTTTGGCCTGAATCGTGAAAGTTGAAATAAATAAATAAATAAATAAATATGACTGTGATAAGGGTGGACATGAGAAATAAATATATATGACTGTGATAAGGGTGGACAGGAGAAATAAATATATGTGACTGCGATAAGGGTGGACAGGAGAAATAAATATATATATATATATATATATATGACTGCGATAAGGATGGACAGGGAAAATATAAATATATGACAGTGATAAGAGAGCATATTTACATTTATATTTTACTGATTTTTTTTAAGAAAAAGAGAATCAAAGTTTTGAAAAGCTAAATGACTATTTTTACTATTTTGTTTTTAGGAAGACAAAGATTTGAAACTTTCTATTTTATATTACTATTTTCATATTTTGGTGCTACTTTTATTCAAAGATAAATCTTGAAAAACTTGGAATTTTTGAGGATTTGGTTATAGCTGAGGCCTGAAGAGGCGGTTGTGTTATTTTATTATTGTTGCAGTATTTGAATTGATGAGTTTAGATTTTCTTCCTGTTTTACAATTATTGTCTCAAATATATTTTCTTGTTCGTGTAGAACTGTTTTATGGTGTTATCGTGTATATATATATATATATATATATATATATACGAGGTTAGGCTCGACAGGTTTAATATCACAGGTTTATTGTTAAAAGCCCCGCCTTAGCCTCGTCACTACTTCGCCGAGGTTAGGCTCGACACTTACTCATTACATGGGGTCGGTTGTACTGATACTACACTCTGTGCTATTTTGCACAGATCCAGGTACTAGTCTTCTCCTATTTTACATACACTGTTTTATATTATTCAGAACAATTACACTATTTTTTTCAGCCATTATTTGTAGTATTCCTTAGAAGTTCGTGGATTGTGACTGGGATAGTCTTATAGTTGTTTACATAATCAGTTCGTGGTTCGTTTTTATTCAATTATTTATTATTTTATCTTTTGAAATTATTTAAATTAAGTTTACTTTAAATTTATTGATTGATGCTTAAGAAAATAATCAAAGGAAATTAGCTACTCGAATTCTAACATTGGCTTGCCTAGCAAGTGTGGTGTTAGGCGCCATCACGATCCCTTAGGTTGGGAATTTGGGTCGTGACAAGTTGGTATCAGAGCACTAGGTTGCTTAGGTCTCACAATTCACGAACAAACTTGGTTGAGTTTGAAGGATCGGTACGGAGACGTCTGTACTTATCTCTCAGAGGCTATGAAGTTAGGAACAATTTCACTTCTATTCTACTCCATCGTGTGAATTTATTCTACCATTGATGATTGAACTTGCCTATTCTTGTCCTCTCACAAATCTTGACAACACGCAAAGCGTTTACAACCGGACAAGAGATGAAGCCCCAATGACAGCTACGATTAGGGGAAGAGACAGAAGCAGAGCTCCGACTAAAGCTCGAACATCGACACCTATTGTACATTCTCAAATGGATCTAGACGCGGAGGTTCTAGCTCAGTCGGTACATGGTTGACTAGCCCATACCCCAGAGGGATTTATAGTTACTTCAGTACTGCATAACAAGGGAATAGTTGAAAACAACTGAGTTGATGTATATGAGCTGTGAAGTTTAACATTTTGGATTATGAGGCATTGTGACCTAGGACTTCGTGCCAAGTAGGGAAGTCCATTGTCAAGGAATAGATTGCGGGATCATGTGTTATATCGGTTTTGGCTTGGAATGTATAAGGCCGGAGATGTTGCAAGAGATAAAGCTGGGAATTGCGGTATGCCGGTCTCCTTAATAACCCTATACCTCAGTACCAAAGGAGTTATTCGAACAACTTTAAATCTACAGAAGGTCTACTCAGTGTGGAAGTCACATTTGCGGATTTTTGGGTGCTCCAGAAGGAGTACAGTGGTTGACGAGCTTCTAGACTATATGGTTCGTGCCAAGAATTATCTGTGTAGATCTTTAGTTTTGTGATCATTGTGTGTCAAACGAGATGAGAGTTACCCCAAAAGAATAATGAAAAATATGAATAAATTAGGTAGCTCAGCAGTGTTGAGTCAACATAGTAAAAGAACAAATTGGACGCCGGTGTTTGTGGCAAGCCTATGAAGAGGATGACCAACCAATGCAACATCAATTACTTGACTCAGTTCTCATAAATGCTTTTGAAAGAGTTTGTTTCTTAGACTCTCCATAATACGTGGCGCATAAGGTTTGAACGGTTGTGTCATGTCATATGATGGTGTCAGAATATGCCATCAGGTTCGATAAGTTAGCCCATCATACTCCTACTTCGATTTATCTAGCCATAGATCGAGTCCCCAGACTCATTAAAGGACTCAAATATGATTGTAAAATTTTGGACGACTCAGGGCAGGTTGATACTTCATTTCGGCTAGTGATAATAATTGTCCTAAACTTGGGACAGTCATATTTCATCAGAACACTCAGGCTACATGCCCCATTGAAGTTATAATTCAGTTTACATGAACAACTAGAGAAAAAAGGGTCAGAATGTCGAAGGTGGAGGTCAGATTCCTAGAGGTGGAGACCCAACCAATTGAAATATATTCAATGGTATAGTTGAGGTCGTTATATCAAATGGTGCCCAGAACAATCTCTAGTTATTATAAAGTGATAATTTCCTGAACTTTAATCGGTTCTGCGTATCTAATAAAATTCTTCAAATATGCTCCACTCTCGAGTGAGCTTCGTAACTTAAAAAAATAATCTACTTATGGGAATACTTGTATTGAGAAATTCTATGGAGATAACTGTGTTTATGATGACGTGTTGTAATTTTGTTTAACGAAAAATATTTAAAGGAAGAAAAGGGAAGGTTTCGAGTGGCACGATGCGCATGTTGCTTGTGATTCATAATCGAGGACGAGATCCTCACATTGTAATATGATTTGAGATGTTTTAATCGGGATACGAGCCGCGGTGTAAGTTATGTAGGGAAGAGGTCCTTGTGATGGAAATTCTTATGTTTAAAGTCTCCCCTGTGAATTAAAACTTTACTATAGTACTGGTAGGGAGTCATGACTGTTAGGCTTATTCAACAATCTATGTATAAAATAATGATAATGATCATAATAATAAATGAATAAATAATAATAATAAAAGTAATACTAATAATAATTAAATAAAGAAATAAAGAAATAAACTAATTAATTAACTATGTATAATTTGCCAAATTCGTGTCAGAATTATTGAGCTTTGACCTGCGAGGTATGTGCGCCCATGTGGCGTTAAATGAGACACGTTAAGTCGGGTATATAATTATGAGGTATTCATGAATCGTAACTCGTCATCAGTATTCTGAAGGTTGAAAGGGGATTATTGTTAACGTGAAGCTGTTCATAATTCCGTAATTGGTTATGAACAACTATTAAGAAAATAGAGGCGGTAAGTATGGGCAGCCTTGTGTATATTCCAGTTGGTGAGAGGCTGTTAGCTTCAAACATTCAGACGTTGGCTAATCAATTCGTGAGGTTGGATATTTCGCCCAGCAGATTTCTAGCTGGTACAGTCGCTCGGTCTTCTCTAATCGAGCATATCTGGAAGCGGCAGAATGGTGACCCACATTTGGTTATTCTTAGGGACACAGTTCGACACGGTGATGCCAAGCAGGTTATAGTTGGATATGATGGTGTTTTGAGGATACAAGGTTGGATATGTGCGCCAAATGTTGATGGCCTTCGTGAGTTGATCCTTTAGGAGGCTCACAGTTCTAAGTATTCCATTCACCCAGGGGCAGTTAAAATGTACCAAGATTTGAGGAAGCATTATTGGTGGAGAAGGATGAAAAAGGACATTGTGGCGTATGTGGCTCGTTGCTTAAATTGTCAGCAGGTAAAGTATGAGCATTAGAGACCTGGTGGTTTACTTCATCAGATAGAGATTCCTGAGTGGAAGTGGGAGCGTATCACTATGGACTTCGTTGTTGGACTCCCACGGATTAAGAGGAAATTTGACGCAGTTTGGGCTATTGTGGATATGCTGACTAAATCAACACATTTCATCCCTTTGGCAAGTAATTATACTTCAGAGCGGTTGGCTGAGTTATATATTTGGAGATAGTTTGCCTTCACGGTGTGCCCTTGTCTATCATTTCAGATCGAGGTACGCAGTTTACTTCACACTTTTGGAGGGCAGTTGAGCGTGAGTTAGGTACCCGAGTTGAGTTGGGTACAACATTTCACCCTCAGACTGACGGACAGTCTGAGCGTACCATTCAGATATTGGAGGATATGCTCTGCGCTTGTGTTATTGACTTTGGAGGTCCGTGGGATTAGTTCTTGCAGTTAGCAAAGTTTGCTTATAATAATAGGTATCAGTCGAGCATTCAAATGGCTCCCTATGAGACATTATATGGTAGACAGTGTAGATCGCTAGTTGGATGGTTCGAGCCTGAAGAAGCTCGGTTATTGGGTACAGATTTGGTGTAGGAGGCCTTAGATAAGGTCAAGATTATTCAGGAAACGCTTCGTGCAGCTCAGTCTAGGCAAAAGAGTTATGTCGATTGTAAGGTTCGTGATGTGGCATTCATGGTTGGAGAGAGAGTATTGCTTCGGTATCGCCCATGAAGGGTGTTATGAGGTTTGGAAAGAAGGGTAAGTTGAGCCCTAGGTATATCGGGCCGTCTGAGATTCTTGATAAAGTGGGGGAGGTAGTGTATAGACTTGCGTTGCCTTCAGGGTTATCCTCAGTTCATCCTGTATTCCATGTGTCTATGCTCCGGGAATACCGGTGATCGTCCCACGTGTTAGACTTCAACTATGTCCAATTGGACAAAGACTTGACTTGTGAGGAGGAGCCGGTAGCCACTTTAGACCGGCAGGTTCGCCAGTTGAGGTCTAAGAGTTATCCTTCAGTTCGAGTGCAGTGGAGAGACCAGCTCGTTTAGGCAGCTAATTGGGAGTCCAAGTCGGACATGCATAGTAAATATCACACTTGTTTGCAAATTCAGATAATCTTCTATGTGCGTTCGAGGACGAACGTTTGTTTTAGAGGTGGAGATTATGATGACCCAATGGGTCATTTTATGAATTTAGACTCCGTTCTAGACTTATTAGCAATAAAAAAAAAATTAATTTTAACTACCTCGATTTTCGTGCGCAGTCCGGGCGTGTAACCGAAAAGCTTTTATGTGAAAATATAAGAAATAATAATTTTTAAAATTAAAAATTTAGTTTTAGTTGACTTGAGTCAACATTTTGAGTAAACGGACTCGGATCTGTTTTTCGACGATCTTGGGAGGTCCTCAGTAAAATATGGGACTTGGGCGTATGCCCGGAATTAAATTCCGAGATCCCAAGCCTCAGAAATCAATATTGGAAAGAAATTGTTTTGCAGAAATGTTAATGAAATAAAGAAAAGAATTAATGTTTGAAACCACTGGTATCGGGCCCGTATTTTAGTTTCAAAATCTGGTACAGATTTGTTAGTATTTGCATACTATCTGTGAAACTCGGTGAGAATCGGGGTTTATTTGATGTGATTCGGACGTCCGGTTGAAAAATAGTGAAAGTTAAGTGTTCTTGAGAAAAATGATGAGTTTTGAGGTTAAATTCATAGTTTTACATATTAGTTTTATGATTTGATCGCACGAGCAAGTCTGTATGATGCTTTTAGACTTGCGTGCATGTTTGGTTTCGAGCCTCGAGGGCTCAGATGAGTTTCAAATAGGTTTGGGTTGTGTTGCGCTCGTTCTTTCTTATGCTTCGATGTCGTTTCTTCAAGCATAAATGATATCATATTAGACAAATGAGCTCAGATTTCTGTTTTGAATGAAGTATTAGATCCGTATCGTAATTACGGTCCCGTAGCAAAAAGAATCATCGAATCTGGATATCGTATGAGGGTTTTATGGGCATTTTACTAGGGTTGCCAGATTTTTCAGGTTAATTACGATATTGCCCCTGACGGCGTATTAAGAATCTACACTAATTGCAAATATTAAAACCTACATATCTCCTTCATTATAAGGCCAAATTGAGTGATTCAAAAGCCTAACTTGACTAGAATTTCATAAGGAATCCATTGGACAAAAAATATCGAGTTTAGGGATCGTTTGGCACGAGAAACGAGGAAGAATAGCTGGCAGAAAAATAAATACAAAATGGGTAGACTTCTTCTTCTTCAAATTTTCGAACCCCACAGCCCTAGGAATGAATTTCTTCACCAAATATCATTCCCAAGTCATAGATAATCAGTTATAAACCTTACTCCTTCAATTACCCATTGTTTTTCATCACTTTTGAATCAAAAACTAAGAATTTTCATGGTAAAAAATTGAGGGTTTGGGTAGAATTAGGGAATTTTATAAAAATCGAGTCTTTACCTCGAATTGAGGTTGGATTTCGAAATTGATTGTATATTTGGGTTTGTGGGTGAATGGGTTAACGTAATTTGGTCCGAACCCCGAGTTTAGATCAAGCGGGCCCGGGGTCGTGTTTTCACTTTTTTTGAGAAAACTTAAGAAAAAATATATTTTTCAATAAAGTTAGTTTCTTTGGCATTAATTAATGATATTAAATTAATTGTTATTAGATTCGAGTAAGTTAGAGGTGAATTCAAAAGGAAAAGCAATAATTGAGCAGTGAGTGGCCTGCGAAATTGAGGTAAGTGTTTGGTCTAACTTTGGCTTAAGGGAATATGACTCCACACTTGTTTTCTATGTTAAATGCATGGTCGTGGTGTATAGGTGTGGTGACGAGTATCTATGATCCACCAAAATTATTGTTATACATGATCCCCTTTCCCGTTTCCCACTTATTCGATCAATGTTTTAACTATTACATGTTCATTATTGGTTCTATGACTAATTGGCCTTGTTGAATTGTTGTTAGTTATTGTTGTGACTATTTGGCAAGAGTATTGGTTGTTTGAGCTGGTTTCCTTATGATATAAACATGGTTGAGAGGTTAATGATGAAGTCATGAGAAAAAAATGCAGTTTATTATTTATAATTGTTAAGGTTCACGTGGTTATTGGGTTTCATGGAATTATTTCTAATTGTGGTTGCAAGTGTGTTAAAAATGCTGGATGTTCTCTTGAGTTTATTATAATATATAAATACTGAGCTGGACTGTCAGCGTTATGGTGTTTACTTATATTCTGGTTGGTTTTATTGTGAAATATTATTGGTTAAAGCTTACGAGCTATATGATCTTCTGTTGAAATTGTGGAAATAATAGTATTGTGAGAGGCTTGGCCTGAATCGTGAAAGTTGAAATAAATAAATAAATAAATAAATATGACTGTGATAAGGGTGGACAGGAGAAATAAATATATATGACTGTGATAAGGGTGGACAGGAGAAATAAATATACATGACTGCGATAAGGGTGGACAGGAGAAATAAATAAATATATATATATATATATATATATATATGACTGCGATAAGGGTGGACAGGAAAAATATAAATATATGACAGTGATAAGAGAGGATATTTTCATTTATATTTTACTGATTTTTTTAAGAAAAAGAGAATCAAAGTTTTGAAAAGCTAAATGACTATTTTTACTGTTTTGTTTTTAGGAAGACAAATATTTGGAACTTTCTATTTTATATTACTATTTTCATATTTGGTGCTACTTTTATTCAAAGATAAAGCTTGAAAAACTTGGAAATTTTGAGGATTTGGTTATAGCTGAGGCCTGAAAGAGGCGGTTGTGTGATTTTATTATTGTTGCAGTATTTGAATTGATGAGTTTAGATTTCCTTCCTGTTTTACAATTATTGTCTCAGATATATTTTCTTGTCCGTGTAGAACTGTTTTGTGGTGTTATCGTATATATATTAATATCACAAGTTTATTGTTAAAAGCCCCACCTTAGCCTCGCCACTACTTCACCGAGGTTAGGCTCGGCACTTACTCAGTACATGGGGTCGGTTGTACTGATACTACACTTTGTGCTCTTTTGCACAGATCCAGGTACTAGTAGAGAACCTCACGACGACCACCGATTCATTTGGAGACACGAGGTACATATGCCGGCGTTCGCAGATTCCGAGAGTCTTCTCCTATTTTACATACACTGTTTTATATTATTCAGAACAGTTACACTATTTATTTCAGCCATTATTTGTAGTATTCCTTAGAAGTTCGTGGATTGTGACACCAGACACTAGGGTAGTCTTATAGTTGTTTACATAATCAGTTCGTGGTTCGTTTTTATTCAATTATTTATTATTTTATCTTTTGAAATTATTTAAATCAAGTTTACTTTAAATTTATTGATTGATGCTTAAGAAACTAATCAAAGGAAATTAGCTACTCGAATTCTAACATTGGCTTACCTAGCAAGTGTGGTGTTAGGCGCCATCACGATCCCTTAGGTTGGGAATTTGGGTCGTGACATAATTTCTACAAGCTTCAAGTTAATTCTAACTTGAACAATGTGTACCTATTACAATTGCTTCTAAGAAAGTTGATAAGATACAATATTAAAACTCCTGCTACAATCAACTAGATTCAATACACAAACGATGGAACTGGATCTTCTAGTTGATATGTAGCCTTTGTATTGCACAATAAATCTGCTTGCAAAATAACTCTGGGAATTTTGCTTTCGGACCTTGATTCACTTCAGTACTTGTGCGTTGAGAGTTCCAGCAGAAATACTTCAAATATTTATAGATTCAGTTGTTGAGTTTGTCGTTCAGTTCTAATCCAACTCTTCCTGGGTGAAAGAGTTCGTATCAAACTCAACTTCTTTCCTTTGTTACTTTCCTTGCTGAATTAAATTTCTATTCTCTCATCAGTTTGCAACCTTTTTGCATTAGGAGACAATATCTTGGTTCATTTATACTTCACAATCACAAATATCTCCTATGCATATACGAACCATGTGCCAGCTGTTCAGTTCATGAATGTGTGCTTTGATGGACCTGGTTCAACTGGTCAGAGATTTTTCACTCTTCAAAACTATGCAGTGACTTGGGTCAACACAACTCCAACCTTTTAGAGAGTTCAGCATCCTTGTTGCTTCTAGGTAAAACAGCAGAACCAATTCTCCTTCTAGCCATGATATCAACATATCCACACTGCTTTAGTGTGACAAGATTTAGAAAATCATTGTGATTCCCTGTCACGACCCGAAATCCCACCTTTCAGACCGTGACTGCGTCTAACGTTGAACCCGCTAGACAAGCCAACGTATACTACACATTAACATCTTTCAAATCAATTCGACAATAGTAAAATTGATTCCCTTCAAATCTGAACTGAAATAACCAACATACTCCATAGCTTTAACAGCGGAAATGTAATAGAAATTCAAAATGCAAAGTGAAATAGTAAAATACATAACGTCGCATACCCAAAACCGGGGTGTCGCAACCCACGAACTGTCTAAACTAGGTGCTAAATACATAGTCTGAAAAGAAATACACAATTGTCTTAAAACTGGGAAGAAGATAAGACAATGAAGAATCCAAAGGCAGAAGAGACACCAAGGCCCACGAACGCCAGCGGGTATACCTTGAAGCTCTGTGTGGACTGAAGGTGACTTCCTCAACGCGGTCCACTGGGTCCGCATGCGGGGTCTGCAAAACATTAAGAAGTGCAGTGTAGCATCAGTACAACCGACCCCATGTACTGAGTAAGTGCCGAGCCTAACCTCGGCCGAAGTAGTGACGAGGCTAGACTTGACAATAACGATAACATGTCCTATTCGACAGTAGGTAACATGGATAGTACAAGGCAAAAGATAAATAGACAAGTAAGGGATACGGGAGCAGTAAGGGGAACAAGTGAATTGAAGCAGTCAAATTGACAGATAGAAGTAAGCAAGGGAGGCAATCTAACACAATAGCCAACGAAACAAGTATAAGTACCAGAAATGTAAACAATGGCACGGCATCACCCTTCGTGCTTTTACTCTCTTCCTTACAATGCAATGTAATCAAGTATCATGGCACGGCATCACCCTTCGTGCTTTACACTCTTTCCTCACTATGCAATGTAATCAAATATCATGGCACGACATCACCCTTCGTGCCTTTACTCTCTCCCTCACAATGCAATGTACACTGTATCATGGCACGACATTAACCTTCGTGCTTATAATAAATAAAAGTCATGGCACGACATTAACCTTCGTGCTTATAATCAATATGAATCATGGCACGACATCACCCTTCGTGCTTTACACTCTTCCTCACTATGCAATGTAATCATATATCATGGCACGACATCACCCTTCGTGCTTTACACTCTTCCCCACCAGACAATAACAGATATAATGGCAAGGAGTAGAGCATAGTGGAAATTTACAGTTCAACACACCCGGCAAGGGGAAAAACATCAATTAATCACTCAATAAATGCCCAACAAGGGTCTCAGCTATAACCAATCACCTCAATCGCATAATTCGGATTATCATTCGTATCAACACTTCTCAAACTCAACAGCCAATACTTTCAATCAAGGATAAATTACCAAGTAAAGACAATCTCATTCTATGCTAAACATGGAAGAAATACTGCAATTTCTATCAAAATAGACTCACGGGCATGCTTGACACACATTGCATAGGTACTCGTCACCTCACCTATGCAATGAACATGATAATCACTTAGCACATAGCAAATAATACCTATTCCCTCACCAAAGTTAGGCAAGACACTTACCTCGGTCCAAAGTATAGCAATCAACCCTCTAAGACCATCTTTCCTTTATAATCCGACTCCGAAATAATGATATCTAGGCATAATTAATTCAATAATATCAGTAAAGACTCAATAACACAATCCCATAGCCTAGATATTCAATTTCTAGCATTCTTCCAAAAATACCAAAATTCAACCCCGGGCCCGCTTGGTCCAAACTCGAGGTTCTGACAAAAACCCAATCACCCATAACCCCACGAGTTAAAATATATAATTTCTTTCAAGATCCGACCCCAAATTGAGGTTGAATCACCCAATTTTCCCAAAAACCTAACCCTACCCAAATCCCCTAATTTCTACTTTGATTTCATGATTTAGACCTAGATTCTATTGTTTGATGAAGGAAAATGGAAGTATTTAGAGTGAAAGTCCCTTACCCAAGTGTTTATGGAGGTAGAATGGCTTAGAGGTCGTCAATGGGGCTTGGAGAGGAAGAAGATGGTGCAAAATATGGAATTCCCGTAATGAACATTATGTTTTTTGGCCTTTTAAATAACTGGGCGAAAATGTGCATCGCGATCGCGGGAATGGGATAGCGATCGCGGAGAGTCTGGTTCCCACGCACTGCGATCGCCGCTGAATGAATGTGATTGCGAAGAAGATCCTGGGATTCCCCGCTCACTGCGATCGCGAAGAAGTGATTGCGATCGCATAGCCCAAGGACCCCACCCTGTGCGATCGCGAACTAGACCTTGCGATCGCGTAGAGTACCTAGCCAGCCCCCGCCCAGACATCCTATACCTCTATGCGATCGCATAGAGGAACTGAACTCCCCCTTCACCTATCTCTATGCGATCGTAGAGGGACCTATGCGATCGCATAGAACAAAACCTGAAACACCAGCAACAGCCATAAAAAAACCATATTTTTCTAACGCGTTAGCACCCCGACGCCTACCCGAAACTTACCCGAGCCCTCGGGGCTCAAAACCAAGAATACACACGACTCCCGAATCATCCTACGGACTTATTCAAGCTTTTACATCACCAAAATATCATCAAAAACAAGGAATTAAACCTTAAAACTCATAGAATTTTCTTAAAACTTCATAAAGCTTAATTTTAACAATTTTGATCTGAAACACGTCATTCCAAGTCCGTTTTACACCAAACTTCACTGATAAGTCACATAACATATAATAAACCTGTTCCGGGCTCCGGAACCATAATACGGGCCCGGTAACACGGTTTTCACATAATAATTCATTTTCAAAATCCTTTATTATTTTCAGAAAACAATTTTCATTCAAAATTCATTTCTCGGGCTTGGGACCTCGGAATTCAATTCCGGGCATACGCCCAAGTCCCATATTTTCCTACGGACCCTCCGGGACCGTCAAATCACGAGTCCGGGTCCGTTTACAAAAAATGTTGACCAAAGTCAACTTTATTCAATTATTCAATTCAGAAATTCCATTTTTATCAAATTTTCACATAGGAGCTTCCCGGCTATATGCCCGGGCTGCGCACACATATCGAGGTGAGATTAGTGGAGGCTTTAGGGCCTCGGAACACAGATTTAGCTGGAATTACTTAGGATGACCTATTGGGTCATCACAATCTCCACCTCTAAAACAAACGTCCGTCCTCGAACGAACATAGAAAAGTACCTGAGTCTGAGAAAAAATGGGGATAACGACTCCTCATAACGGACTCGGACTCCCAAGTAGCTGCCTCGGCAGGCTGACCTCTCCACTGAACACAGATCGAAGGATAACTCTTCGACCTCTTCTGGCGAACCTGCCTATCTAATATAGCTACCGGCTCCTCCTCATAAGTCAGATCCTAGTCCAACTAGACACCGCTGAAGTCAAGAACATGAGATGGATCTGCAATATACCTCCGGAGCATAGATACATGAAACACTGGATGCACGGCTGATAAGTGCGGTAGCAAGGCAAGTATGTAGGCCACCTCTCCTACCTTGTCCAATATCTCAAATTGACCAATATACCTAGGGCTCAAATTGCCCTTCTTTCCGAATCTCATCACGCCCTTCATAGGCGACACTCAGAGGAATACCTGGTCTCCTACCATGAAGTCCAAATCTCGAACTCTACGATCTGCATAACTCTTTAGCCTGGACTGAGCTGTACGAAGCCTATCCTGAATAATCTTCACCTTATCCAAGTTATCCTGGACTAAATCAGAACCCAATAATCTAGCCTCTCTAGGCTCAAACCATCCGACCGGAGACCGACATCGCCTACAATACAATGCCTCATACAGAGCCATCTGAATGCTCGTCTGGTAACTGTTGTTGTAGGCAAACTATGATAAAGGCAAGAACTGATCCCATGAACCACCAAAATCAATAACACATGCCCGCAACATATCCTCCAAAATCTGAATAGTGCGCTCGGACTGTCCGTCCGTCTGAGGATGAAATGCTGTGCTCAACTCAATCTGTATGCCCAAATCTCGCTGAAATACTCTCCAGAAATGGGAGGTAAACTGAGTACCTCAATCTAATATGATAGATAAGGGCACACCGTGCAATCTGACAATCTCCCTCATATAGATCTGAGCTAACTTCTTCGCTGAAGATGAAACCGCCACCGGAATGAAATGTGCTGACTTGGTCAGCCTATCCACCACAACCCATACTGCATCAACCATCCTCTGAGTCCGTGGAAGTCCAACTACAAAATCCATCGTGATACGCTCCCACTTCCACTCGGGAAGCTGAATCTGCTGCATCAAACCACCGGGTCTCTGGTGCTCATACTTAACCTGCTGACAATTCAAGCACCGAGCTACATAAGCCACAATATCCTTCTTCATTCTACGCCACCAATAATGCTGCCGCAAGTCCTGGTACATCTTCGCGGCGCCCGGATGAATGGAATACCGGGAACTATGGGCCTCCTGCAATATCAACTCATGAATGCCGTCCACATCAGGAACACATATACGACCCTACAATCTCAAAACTCCCTCTGCATCAACTGTGACCTGCTTGGCACGTCTGTGCCGAACCGCATCTCTAAGAGCACACAAATGACGATCATCATACTGCCTGGCACGAATACGATCATACAACTAAGAACGAGCGACGGTATGGGCCAAAACACTGCCACCCTTAGAAACCTCTAATCTCACAAAGCGATTGGCTAACGCCTGAACATCCAAAGCCAAAGGTCGCTCTCCAACTGATAGATAAGCCAAACTACCCATGCTGACTGACTTCCGGCTTAAGGCATCAGCCACCACATTGGCCTTTCCCGGATGATAGAGAATAGTAATATCATAATCCTTCAGCAACTCTAACCATCTCCTCTGCCTCATATTCAACCCCTTTTGCTTAAACAAATATTGCAAACTCTTGTGATCAGTGAATACCTCACACGGTACCCCATACAAATAGTGCCTCCAAATCTTCAAGGCATGAACAATAGCTGCAAGCTCCAAATCATGGACTGGATAGTTCTTCTCATGAATCTTCAACTGACGTGAAGCATAGGCTATAACTTTCCCATCCTGCATCAACACTGCACCGAGCCCAACCCGCGAAGCATCACAATACACGGTATAAGAACCTGAACCTGAGGGAAATACCAACACTGGTGCTGTGGTCAATGCTGTCTTGAGCTTCTGAAAGCTCGCTTCACACTCCTCCGACCATCTGAACTGAACACTCTTCTGCGTCAACTTGGTCATAGAGGCTGTTATAGATGAAAAACCCTCCACTAACCGGCGATAATAGCATGCAAGGCCTAAGAAGCTCCGAATCTTTGTGGCTGAAGTGGGCCTAGGCCAATCTCTAACTGCTGAAACTTTCTTCGGATCCACCTGAATGCCCTCTGCCGATACAACGTGGCCCAAGAATGCCACAGAACTCAACCAGAACTCGCACTTAGAAAACTTGGCATACAACTGCCGATCTCTCAGAGTCTGGAGGACGACTCTAAGGTGCTGCTCATGCTCCTCTCGGCTACAAGAGTATATCAAAATATCGTCAATGAAAACAATAAAGAACGAGTCCAAATAAGGTCTGAATACCCGATTCATCAACTCCATAAAAGCAGTGGGGGCATTAGTCAACCCAAACAACATGACCAAAAACTCATAATGCCCATAACGAGTGCGAAAAGCCGTCTTGGGCACATCAGATGCCCTGATCCTCAGCTGATGATAACCAGATCTCAAGTCTATCTTAGAGAACACTATAGCACCCTGAAGCTGATCAAATAAGTCATCAATCCTCGGCAAAGGATACTTGTTCTTAATAGTAACCTTATTTAACTGCCGGTAGTCAATACACATCCTCATTGAGCCGTCTTTCTTCTTCACAAAAAATACCGGAGCACCCCTAGGAGAAACACTAGGCCTGATGAATCCTTTATCAACCAAATCCTATAATTGCTCCTTTAATTCCTTCAACTCTGGCGGAGCCATACGATATAGGGGAATAGAAATGGGCTGAGTGCCCTCAGCAAGCTCAATACAAAAATCGATATCCCTGTCGGGTGGCATACCCGGCAGGTCAACAGGGAATACCTCTGGAAATTCACGAACCACAGGCACAGACTCCATAGAAGGAACCTCAGCACTAGAATCACAAACATAGGCCAAATAGGCCAAACAACCCTTCTCGACCATACGCCGAGCCTTCATATAGGAAATAACTCTACCAGAAGAATGACTAGGAGTCCCTCTCCACTCTAAACGAGGTACTCCTGGCAAGGCTAAGGTCACTGTCTTGGCATGACAGTCCAAAATAGCATAATTGGGAGATAACCAGTCCATCCCCAATATAACATCGAAGTCAACCATATCAAGAAGCAAAAGATCAACCTGAGTCTACAGTCCAGCAATAACTACTACGCAAGCATGGTAGACTCGATCTACAACTATGGAATCACCCACCGGTGTAGACACATGTACGGCTGTACTCAAGGAATCACGGGGCATACTCAAATAAGGGGAAAAATATGAAGACACATAGGAGAAAGTAGAACCCGGATCAAATAACACCGAAGCCTCTCGGCTGCAAACTAAAACCGTACTTGTAATAATTGCATCAGAAGCCTCAGCATCAGGACGAGTAGGAAAAGCCTAACACCGAAGCTGAGGCCCTCCAAAGTGAACATCCCTGGGTCTACCTGCTGCAACCTGGCCTCTACCCCTCGTGGCATGTGCTCCATCTCTATGAACCTGACCACCACCTCTAGTACCTCGACCACCACCCCTAGCTGGCTGAGGGGGTAAGGGTGCACCTGCTGTGGGAACCAAGGCACGGGAACCTTGATACTGGGGTCCACTCGAAGCTCGGGGGCAATATCTGGCAATGTGTCCCGGGCTACCACAACTATAACAAGATCTCTGCTGCTATGGCTGATGACTCGTGAACTGGCCCTGACGACCCTGATAACTACCCTGGTAACTCTAAAGCGGCTGTGCACTGATAGATGCTGATGGTGCACTAACATGAGCTGGCGGTGCACGGGGAGATACCTGAAGTGCTGACTGAAAAGGTCGGGGTGGATGACCCCTGCTGAAAGAATCCCTGCCTCCAGATGAGGCTCCACTGAATCTACCAAAATGGTGGGATCTCTTGTTAGTCCCCTGACCACCTCCCTGTGACAAAATCATCTCAATCCTCCTAGCTACATCGGCCGCATCCTGGAATGAAATATCAGTACTCGACTCCCTGGCCATTTGGAGTCATATAGGCGGATCCCAATCAGCGGGGAGTATCATCAGTGCATGCCTGGCTAGAGCGATGAACCTGGTCTCGTACTGAGTAACAGACATAGATCCCTGCTGGAGGCGCTCAAACTATCTCCTAAGATCCTCTCGCTGAGTAATGGGAAGGAACTTCCCCAAATATACCTCTGTGAACTGAGCCCAAGTCAAAGATGCAGACCCAGCTGGTCTGGCTAAGCGGTAGTCCCTCCACCAAGTCTTGGCTGCGCCAGATAGTCGAAAAGTAGCGAAGTCAACTCCATTGGACTCCACTATACCCATGTTCCGAAGAACCTCATGACAGCTGTCCAAATAATCATGTGGATCCTCTGACAGTGCACTAGTAAAAGTAGAAGTGAATAACTTGGTAAATCTGTCCAGTCTCCACAACGCATCTGCTGACATAGCTGTTCCCTCAGCTACAGGTGCTGCAATACCTGGCTGTGCTACTCCGGCTGGCTGAGGTGCCGGAGTCTGAAACTGAGTGGAAACCTGCTCTGGTGTATGAATAATAGGAGTCTGGGTCCCTCCCCCAGCCTGAGATCCAACTGGCGCTGTAGGAAGAAGACCGGTCTGAGCCACACTCTCCATAAGTCCTACCAAACGGACAAGAGCGTCCTGAAGCACTGGGGTACTTATGAACCCCTCTGGACCTGTGCTGGTCCAACTGGGACTACCGGAACTGGGACCTCCTCCTCAGACTCGACCTGAGGGTCCTCCACTGGGGTTGCTGCTCTAGGCTGAGCCCTGCCCCGGGCTCAGCCTCTAGCACGGCCTCGTCCTCCACCTCGACCCCTCGTAGGAGCTGTAGCAGGAGTGTCGGGCTGCTGAGCGGAACCAAGGGAAGCACGCGTCCTCGACATCTGCGAGAAAGTAGAATGGAGACTCAATCAATATACATAATATACTATGCACAACAGAGTATGAAGAGAAGAGGAGTATCCTAACTTATCAGCCTCTGGGGGATAAACACAGACGTCTCCGTACCGATCCCTCAGACTCTATCAAGTTGTCCGTGAGTTGTGAGACCTAAGCAACCTAGAGCTCTGATACCAACTTGTCACGACCCGAAATCCCACCTTTCAGACCATGACTGCGTCTAACGTTGAACCGGCTAGACAAGCTAACGTATACTACACATTAACTTCTTTCAAATCAATTCGATAGTAGTAAAATTGATACCCTTCAAATCTGAACTGAAATAACCAACATACTCCATAGCTTTAACAACAAAAATGTAATAGAAATTCAAAATGCAAAGTGAAATAGTAAAATACATAACGTCGCATACCCAAAATCGGGGTGTCACAACCCACGAACTGTCTAAACTGGGTGCTAAATACATAGTCTGAAAAGAAATATACAATTGCCTTGAAACTGGGAAGAAGATAAGACAATGACGAATCCAAAGGCAGAAGAGACACCAAGGCCCACGAAAGCCAGCGGGTATACCTTGAAGCTCTGTGTGGACTGAAGGTGACTTCCTCAGCGCGGTCCACTGGGTCCGGATGCGGGGTCTGCACAACATTAAGAAGTGTAGTGTAGCATCAGTACAACCGACCCTATGTACTGAGTAAGTGCCGAGCCTAACCTCGGCCGAAGTAGTGACAAGGCTAGACTTGACAATAACGATAACCTGTCCTATTCTACAGCAGGTAACAGGGATAGTACAAGGCAAGACATAAACAGACAAGTAAGGGATACGGGAGCAGTAAGGGGAACAAGTGAATTAAAGCAGTCAAATTGACAGATAGAAGTAAGCAAGGGAGGCAATCTAACACAATATCCAACGAAACAAATATAAGTACCAGAAATGTAAACAATGGCACGACATCACCCTTCGTGCTTTTACTCTCTTCCTCACAATGCAATGTAATCAAGTATCATGGCACAGAATCATCCTTCGTGCTTTACACTCTTCCTCACTATGCAATGTAATCAAATATCATGGCACGACATCACCCTTCGTGCCTTTACTCTCTCCCTCACAATGCAATGTACAATGTATCATGACACGGCATTAACCTTCATGCTTATAATCAATAAAAGTCATGGCACGACATTAACCTTCGTGCCTTTACTCTCTCCCTCACTATGCAATGTACAATGTATCATGGCACGACATTAACCTTCGTGCCTTTACTCTCTCCCTCACTATGCAATGTACAATGTATCATGGCACGACATTAACCTTCGTGCTTATAATCAATAAAACTCATGGAACGGCATTAACCTTCGTGCTTATAATCAATATGAATCATGACACGGCATCACCCTTCGTGCTTTACACTCTTCCTCACTATGTAATGTAATCAGATATCATGGCACGGTATCACACTTCGTGCTTTACACTCTTCCTCACCAGACAATAACAGATATAATGGCAAGGAGTACATCATAGTGGAAATTGACAGTTCAAAACGCCCGGCAAGGGGAAAAACATCAATTAATCACTCAATAAATGCCCAACAAGGGTCTCAGCTATAACCAATCACCTCAATCGCATACTCTACACTCGGATTATCATTCGTATCAACACTTCTCAAACTCAATAGCCAATACTTTCAATCAAGGATAAATTACCAAGTAAAGACAATCTCATACTATGCTAAACATGGAAGAANTCTTGGTCCAAAGTATAGCAATCAACCCTTTAAGACCGTCTTTCCTTTATAATCCGACTCCGAAACAATGATATCTAGGCATAATTAATTCAATAATATCAATAAAGACTCAATAACACAATCCCATAGCCTAGATATTCAATTTTTAGCATTCTTCCAAAAATACCAAAATTCGACCCCGGGCCTGCTTGGTCCAAACTCGAGGTTCTGACCAAAACCCAATCACCCATAACCCCACGAGTTAAAATATATAATTTGTTTCAAGATCCGACCCCAAATTGAGGTTGAATCACCCAATTTTCCCATAAACCTAACTCTACCCAAATCCCCTAATTTCTACTTTGATTTCATTATTTAGACCTAGATTCTATTGTTTGATAAAGGAAAATGGAAGTATTTAGAGTGAAAGTCACTTACCCAAGTGGTTATGGAGGTAGAATGGCTTAGAGGTCGTTAATGGGGCCTGGAGAGGAAGAAGATGGTGCAAAATATGGAATTCCCGTAATGAACATTCTGTTTTTTGGCCTTTTAAATAACTGGGCGAAAATGTGCACCGCGATCGCGGGAATGGGATTGCAATCGCGGAGAGTCTGGTTCCCACGCACTGCGATCGCGGCTGAAAGAATGTGATCGCGAAGAAGAGCCTGGGATCCCCCCCCCCCCTTACTGTGATCGCGAAGAAGTGATTGTGATCGCATAGCCCAAGGACCCCACCCTGTGCGATCGCGAACTAGACCTTGCGATCGCGTAGAGTACCTAGCCAGCCCCCGCCAAGACATCCAATACCTCTATGCGATCGCGAACAGTGCTATGTGATCGCATAGAGGAACTGACCTCCCCCTTCACCTATCTCTATGCAATCGCAGAGGACCTACGCGATCGCATAGAACAAAACCTGAAACACCAGCAACAACCACAAAAAAACTAGATTTTTCTAACACGTTAGCACCCCGACGCCTACCCAAAACTCACCCGAGCCCTCGGGGCTCAAAACCAAGAATACCAACGACTCCCAAATCATCCTACGGACTTATTCAAGATTTTACATCACCAAAATATCATAAAAAACAAGGAATTAAACCTTAAAACTCATAGAATTTTCTTACAACTTCATAAAGCTTAACTTTACCAATTTTGATCTGAAACACGTCATTCCAAGTCCGTTTTACACCAAACTTCATTTATAAGTTACATAACATATAATAAACCTGTTCCGGGCTCTGAAACCATAATACGGGCCCGGTAACACGGTTTTCACATAATAATTCAATTTCAAAATCCTTTATTATTTTCAGAAAATAATTTTCTTTAAAAAATCAGTTCTCAGGCTTGGGACCTCGGAATTCGATTCCGGGCATACGCCCAAGTCCCATATTTTCCTACGGACCCTCCGGGACCGTTTACCAAAAATGTTGACCAAAGTCAACTTTATTCAATTATTCAATTCAGAAATTCCATTTTTATCAAAGTTTTACATAGGAGCTTCCCGGCTACATGTCCGGGCTGCGCACGCATATCGAGGTGATATTAACAGAGGCTTTCGAGCCTCGGAACACAAATTTAGCTTGAATTACTTAGGATGACCTTTTGGGTCATCACATTCCCAAACTTCATTTTACGCAAGACTATATTGAGCTTGTCATATAGCTCTGTTAGCATGAGGCCATAAGGTATATAATGCTTGGGCTTGAAGGTGTCTGCATCCCTTGCCATATGCTAGATCATCAAGCTAGGAAGTTTTATGGCTCTACCAGTATCCAACAACTCCATCACAACCATATCAAGCAAGGTGGCCTCATGCCATGTCTCAAATATCCGTAGAATACAAGAGTTCACAAAATTGAACATCAATTTGTGAAAAGGTGTTATGTCAGTCTTGTACACCTTTTGAGAAGAATTCAACTCAAACTATTGGGAGAACTTCCTACTGACCATAATGCATGTGTCCAAATCATTGTCAATAGCATGCCATTTCTTCTTCAAATAATTGTCAAATCCTAGGGAGGAAATGTTCAATAGCAGCCCAAGCTCTTCAGCATGAAACTCCATCTCCAACTCTCTCACAAAACTCTTTACTACCTTTCCATCAAACTTAAAATATGCATAAAACTCGACAACTGCAGGATCACATACAAGGGGGAAGGCTTAAACAAACATATGTGTCCATCCCTGCAACTCAAGATATTCTACAAACTGGGCCATGCCTTTTTTATCAGTGTTAACAAGTATCTTCCCGTTCAACACCTTTTGGTTTTTGAACTCAGTAAACTTGTTAACTACCCAAGACTTAACCATTTTATTCTTCCCTTTGTTGATCTTCTAACGAGACTATAATAATGATTACTTTTGACAACTACACTCTTATAATAAATTGGACTCTAATTACACAAGGGTTCCCTCTTGATCCGTGACTTTGATAACAAATATGAGTGATGCTAACAAGATTAGGAAGCCTGAGAGTAGCAATAATTTCAATTATTAAGTTCCAATTATTTAAGACAATATGGCACGTACCTCAGTCCAAACTGAACATGCTCATATCAAACTAACTTTCCATCATTTCAACAAATTCCTGACACATTGCTTCAATAGTATCCCCAAAGATAATATCATCTACATAATCCTGCACAATCTGAAGATTCTTTTCTTTGTCTTTAGAAACAATGTGTTGTCCATCATATCCCTTATAAAGTTATTGGTTAAGAGAAATATTAAGAGACTCTCATAGCAGGCTCTAGGAGCCTTCTTCAGTCCATATAATACCTTGTCCAATTTTAAAAATATGGTCAGGGAACTCTTGTTTAACCAAAGAATTAGATTCCTTGACCAAAGCTATTTAGGATGAACGCGGCTTACTGATAATCAAGAAAGTAATACAATAAATAGAAAGAAATTAAGTAATGAACAATACTATAGTATGCAAAAAGTAAAGTCGATTGTATCCGAGAATTCAGATGATCTTATGGGTTACATTTCTTTCCTTTATATAGGGGTTTCCTAGTATAACGTTTGGTTCCTATCATAATTTCTCATTTAATGGATAATTATTACATTAATGAGGTATTGCAAAGGATAACCGTAACTATTGTATAGGTGTTATGTAACATATAAGTCATTAACTGTTGATTCTCAAATCTGTCCGTAACTTCGTTTGGGTTCACTGTGGCCGTATCTCTTCTTTATTAAGTTTCCCATGGTTGATGAACTCGTGGGTTTATTGATCGTGCCTCTTTGTCCCGTACCTTTTTACAGAATCAAGTCTATCTGCTGCGTTTTCCTTGGTCCACGTAACTAGCTGAGTTGTCAAGAATCTGCTTACCTGTGAGACTCTTTTTTACCAATATAACTCTTCACTTTAAAAACCATAGAGCTCTTTAACAAAAACTTCCTCTATTAAGTAACTATTCAGGAATGCACTCTTCATATCCATCTGATATAAAGTGAATTCCATGTGTGTAACAAAAGCAATTAACTAAATTATAGCTTATATTCTGGCAACAAGAACAAATGTCTCATCATAGTCAATACATTCTTCTTTATTGTATCTCTGAACCACTAGTTAGGCCTTGTTCCTTGTAATATTTCCTTGCTCATCCAACTTGTTCCTGAATACTCATTTAGTACTAATAACAATTCTATTTTTTGTTTTTTGCTAGTTTCATGATTTGATCGCACGAGCAAGTCTGTATGTTGCTTTTAGACTTGCGTGCATGTTTGGTTTAGAGCCTCGAGGGCTCGGGTGAGTTTTAAATAGGTTTGGGTTGTGTTGCGCTCGTTCTTTCTTATGCTTCGACGTCGTTTCTTCAAGAATAAATAATATCATATTGGACAAATGAGCTCCGATTTCTATTTTGAATGAAGTATTAGATCCGTATCATAATTACGGACCCGCAGCAAAAAGAATCATCCAATTTGGACATTGTATGAGAGTTTTATGGGCATTTTACTAGGGTTGCTAGATTTTTCAAGTTAATTACGAAATTGCCCCTGACAGAGTATTAAGAATCTGCACTAATTGTAAATATTAAAACCTACATATCTCCTTCATTATAAGTCCAAATTGGCTGATTCAAAATCCTAACTTGACTATAACTTCATAAGGAATCCATTGGACACAAAAAAATCGAGTAGGGATCGTTTGGCATGAGAAACGAGACAGAATAACTGGTAGAAAAATAAATACAAAACGGGTAACTTCTTCTTCTTCTTCAAATTTTCGAACCCCACAGCCCTAGAAACAAATTTCTTCACCATATATCATTCCCAAGTCATAGGTAATCAATTATAAACTTTACGCCTTCAATTACACATTGTTTTTCATCACTTTTTAATCAAAAACTAAAAAATTTCATGGTAAAAAATTGAGGGTTTGAGTAGAATTAGAAAATTTTATAAAAATTGAATCTTTACCTGGAATTGAAGTTGGATTTCGAAATTGATTGTATATTTGGGTTCGTGGATGAATGGGTAAACGTAATTTGGTCCGAACCTCGAGTTTAGACCAAGCAAGCCCGGGGTCGGATTTTCACTTTTTTTGAGAAAACTTCAGAAAAATTATATTTTTCCAATAAAGTTAGTTCCTTTGGCATTAGTTAATGATATTAAGTTAATTGTGATTAGATTCTAGCAAGTTAGAGGTGAATTCAAAAGGAAAAATAATAATTGAGCAGTGAATGACCTGCGAAATTGAGGTAAGTGTTTGGTCTAACTTTGGCTTGAGCGAATAGGACTCCACACTTGTTTGCTATGTGAAATGCATGGGCGTGGTGTATAGGTGTGGTGACGAGTATCTATGCACCACCAAAATTATTGTTATACATGATCCCCTTTCCCGTTCCCCACTTATTCGATCATTGTTTTAACTGTTACATGTTCATTATTGGTTCAATGACTAATTGTCCTTGTTGAATTGTTGTTAGTTATTGTTGGGACTATTTGGCAAGAGTATTGGTTGTTTGAGCTGGTTTCCTTATGATATAAACATGGTTGAGAGGTTGGCAATATTTTTATGAAATAAAGGCATATATTTTGATATTCCTGTTGGTTTCATGGTTGAGAGGTTAATGATGAAGTCATGAGAAAAAAATGCAGTTTATTATTTATATTTTTTGAGGTTCGCGTGGTTATTGGGTTTCATGGAATTATTTTCAATTGTGGTTGCAAGTGTGTTAAAAATGTTGGATGTTCTCTTGAGTTTATTATATTATATAAATACTGAGTTGGACTGACAGCGTTACGGTGTTTACTTATATTCTGGTTGATTTTATTGTGAAATATTATTGGTTAAAGCTTACGAGCTATATGATCTTCTGTTGAAATTGTGGAAGTAATAGTATTGTGAGAGGCTTGGCCTGAATCGTGAAAGTTGAAATAAATAAATAAATAAATATGACTGTGATAAGGGTGGATAGGAGAAATAAATATATATGACTGTGATAAGAGTGGACAGGAGAAATAAATAAATATGACTGTGATAAGGTGGATAGGAGAAATAAATATATATGACTGTGATAAGGGTGGACAGGAGAAATAAATATATATGACTGCGATAAGGGTGGACAGGAGAAATATATATATATATATATATATGATTGCGATAAGGGTGGACAGGGAAAATATAAATATATGACAGTGATAAGAGAGGATATTTTCATTTATATTTTACTGATTTTTTTTTTAAGAAAAAGAGAATTAAAGTTTTGAAAATCTAAATGACTAGTTTTACTGTTTTGTTTTTAGGAAGAAAAAGATTTGAAACTTTCTATTTTATATTACTATTTTCATATTTTGGTGCTACTTTTATTCAAAGATAAAGCTTGAAAAACTTGGAAATTTTGAGGATTTGGTTATAGCTGAGGCTTGAAAGAGGCGGTTGTGTTATTTTATTATTGTTGCAGTATTTGAATTGATGAGTTTAGATTTCCTTCCTGTTTTACAATTATTGTCTCAGATATATTTTCTTGTTCGTGTAGAACTGTTTTATGGTGTTATCGTATATATATAAATATCACAGGTTTATTGTTAAAAGCCTCGCCTTAGCCTCGTCACTACTTCGNAGAGGCGGTTGTGTTATTTTATTATTGTTGCAGTATTTGAATTGATGAGTTTAGATTTCCTTCCTGTTTTACAATTATTGTCTCAGATATATTTTCTTGTTCGTGTAGAACTGTTTTATGGTGTTATCGTATATATATATATATATTAATATCACAGGTTTATTGTTAAAAGCCCCGCCTTAGCCTCGTCACTACTTCGCCGAGGTTAGGCTCGGTACTTACTCAGTACATGGGGTCGGTTGTACTGATACTACACTCTGTGCTCTTTTGCAAAGATCCAGGTACTAGTAGAGAACCTCAGGACGACCACCGATCCATTTGGAGACACGAGGTACATCTGCCGGCGTTTGAGGATTCCGAGAGTCTTCTCCTATTTTACATACACTGCTTTATATTATTCAGAACAGTTACACTATTTATTTCAGCCATTATTTGTAGTATTCCTTAGAAGTTCATGGATTATGATACCAGACCCTGGGGTAGTCTTATAGTTGTTTACATAATCAGTTCGTCGTTCGTTTTTATTCAATTATTTATTATTTTATCTTTTGAAATTATTTAAATTAAGTTTACTTTAAATTTATTGATTGATACTTAAGAAAATAATCAAAGAAAATTAGCTACTCGAATTCTAACATTGGCTTGCCTAGCAAGTGTGGTGTTAGGCGCCATCACGATCCTTTAGGTTGAGAATTTGGATCGTGACATAACTTCTACAAGCTTCAAGTTAATTCTAACTTGAACAATGTGTACCTATTAACATTGCTTCTAAGAAAGTTGATAAGATATAATATTAAAACTCCTACTACAATCAACTAGACTCAATACATAAACGATGTAACTGTATCTTCTAGCTGATATGTAGCCTTTGTATCGCACAATAAATCTGCTTACAAATTAACTCTGGGAATTTTGCTTTCAGACCTTGATTCACTTCAGTACTTGTGCGTCGAGAGGTCCAGCAGAAATACTTCAAATATTTATAGATTCAGTTGTTGAGTTTGTCGTTCAGTTCTAGTCCAACTCTTCCTGGGTGAAAGAGTTCGTATCAAACTCAACTTCCTTCCTTTGTTACCTTCCTTGCTTAATTCAACTTCTATTCTCTCATCAATTTGCAACCTTTTCGCATTAGGAGACAATCTCTTGGTTCATTGATACTTCACAATCACAAATATCTCCTATGCATATACGGTTCATGTGACAGCTGTTCAGTTCAAGAAAGTGTGCTCTGATGGACCTGGTTCAACTGGTCAGAGATTTGTCACTCTTCAAAACTATGCAGTGACTTGGGTCAACACAACTCCAACCTTTTAGAGAGTTCACCATCCTTGTTGCTTCTAGGTAAAACTGCAGAACCAATTCGCCCTCTAGCCATGATATCAACATATCCACACTGCTTTAGTGTTACAAGATTTAGAAAATCATTTTGATTCCCAAACTTCATTTTACGCAAGACTATATTGAGCTTGTCAAGCAGCTCTGTTAGCATGAAGCCATAAGGTATATAATGCTTGGGCTTGAAGGTGTCTGCATCCCTTGCCATATGCTAGATCATCAAGCTAGGAAGGTTTATGGCTCTACCAGTATCCAACAACTCCATCACAACCATATCAAGCAAGGTGGCCTCATGCCATGTCTCAAATATCCGTAGAATACAATAGTTCACAAAATGGAACATCAATTTGTGAAAAGGTGTTATGTCAGTCTTGTACACCTTTTGAGAAGCATTCAACTCAAACTATTGGGAGAACTTCATAGTGACCATAATGCATGTGTCCACATCATTGTCAATAGCATGCCATTTCTTCTTCAAATAATTGTCAAATCCTAGGGAGGAAATGTTCAATAGCAGCCCAAGCTCTTCAGCATGAAACTCCATCTCCAACTCTCTCACAAAACTCTTTACTGCCATCAAACTTAAAATATGCATAAAACTCGACAACTGCAGGATTACATACAAGGGGTAAGGCTTAAACAAACATATGTGTCCATCCATGCAACTCAAGATATTCTACCAACTGGGCCATGCCTTTTTTTATCAGTGTTAACAAGTATCTTCCCGTTCAACACCTTTTTGTTTTTGAACTCAGTAAACTTGTAAACTACCCCAGACTTAACCATTTTCTTCTTCCCTTTGTTGATCTTCTAAGAGGCCGCAGTTTCTTTGGTGGGTTTAGCACTAGTCTTCTTCACCGGTGATTTCTTGCCCTTTAGGGAAGAACCAGGTTCATTGTATCGACCCGGTCTGTCGTTACGTGAAACCTGCATTTTTATTTGTTGTCATTGACTTGATATAGATTTGTTATACTGTATTTGATGTATTAGAGCTGATAGGCTTGAAATCGAATGGTTGTAGTGAGAGTTCAGTCAATTAGCCTTTAAAAATAGCCTTAAAATGGGAAAAAGTCAACTAAGGGTTGACTTATTGGTAAACGACCCCAGAATGCAAATTTTATAGTTCAGATAGCTTCGTTAGGTTATTTGGGACAGAGGAGTGTGTTCAGAATAATTTTGTGATGTCCGGTGTAGAATTAGGCTTGAATTGGTGAAAGTTAGTTTTTGGCGATTTTGGTCGGCAGTGGAAAATAGGCTATCGGGGTCGAAATGGAATTACGACAGTTGGAACATGTTCATAATGTCATTTTGGACTTGTCTACAAAATTTCAGGTCAAACGGAGTTGATTTGGATAGTTTCGGCATCATTGGTGAATTTTAGAAATTTCAAAGTTCTTAGGCTTGAATCCGATGTAAATTTGGTGTTTGATGTTAGTTTTTGTGTTTTGAGAGTGCAACTAAGTTTGAATGATGTTATGGGATACGTTGGTAAGTTTGGTTGGGGTCCCGAGGGGCTCGGGATTGATTTCGGGTGATTAACAGACTCATTTGGACTTAGAACAATTGTTGGTTTTCTGGTTTTTGTGCACTATGATTTTGTTCACAGCGATCGCGGGTGAAGAAGTGCGATCGCAGAGAGTTAATTATGGTCAGGCTCAGATTTGTTTTATGAGATCGCGAGAAGGGAGGTGCGATCGCGGAGTAGAAGGAGGACAAGTCAGTGCGATCGCGTGGAATAGGCTGCGATCGCACAAATGAAGATAGGCGCGTGGCGTTGGCTGGCAATTGCACTGTGAGATCGCGTGCACAGTGCTCCGATCACGGAGGTCTGGGAAATTGGTCAGTGCGATCGCAGGGCCAAGGTTGCGATCGCGGAGAGCAAATAACTGGGCAGTTATATAATTAAACCCTCCGCGACTTAAACCCTTATTTCACCATTTGTGTACGGACAGGGAGCTTTTTGGACGAGTTTTGAAGGAGAAAATCAGTGGGTATCACAGAGGTAAGTAATTTGATTATTAAAACTCGTTTATGGGTGATTTTAGACCATAATCCCAGCTTTTAATTCATGAAAAACAGTAGAAAAATAGGATTTTGGGGCATGAGATTATGAGACCTTCAAGGGTTGATTTGAGGGGTCAAACGAACTCCGATTTTGGTGTTCTTTATATGTACAGAATCGTGAGAAGATGAATAACACTTTTCTGTAAAAATTTCTGAGTTTCGGGACCGGCCCAAGGGTCGGGTTTTGACTGAATTCGGATTTTTGAGCCAAATTCGATATTTTGCAATTGAAATTTATTCCTTAAGCATATGTTGATGATAAAAATCTTAACTTGGTAGATTTGGAGCCTTCGGAAATTGATTCGAGAGGCAAGCGCATTGCGGAATAATTCCAGGCTAGTTTTGAGGTAAGTAATGTCTTTAAATCCTGTCCTGAGGGTATGAAACCCCGTACTATGCACCCTTTCACGAGTTTTGAAATGAAAAGGTTGGAACTTTGGAAATATCTTCCGTACTTAGACGACTATTGAGTTGCGAAACCGATTTTTAAGCCTATGTTTAATTAGTCTTACTTTATTATGATATGATTTGGGCGGTGAGCCGTGTTTGGGGCCTAGTGCCGATCTGTTTTCCCTTTGAGGGTTGTGTTACTATATTTTCCTCATAGATATGCTATGATTTTGCACTTAGTCTTTTCCTAATAAATTGTTTTGACACTCAGAGTATTTGATACTATTTATTGAAAAATAAAATACTGCTTTGGGTCGAGAACCCGATATGTTTATGGCCTAAGGGCAAATTGAGAGTGTCTGACTGAGTGGTGAGGAGGCTTTCAGGCCTCAGGACTGTGGTGAGGAGGCTTTCAGGCCTTTAGAGTGTGGTGAGGAGGCTTTCAGGCCTCAAGAGTGTGGTGAGGAGGCTTTCAGGCCTCAAGAGTGTGGTGAGGAGGCTTTCAGGCCTCAGGAGTGTGGTGAGGAGGCTTTCAGGCCTTATGTTATTATTACGCTTGGGCTGTAGGAGCCCCTCCAGAGTCTGTACACACCCCTAGTGAGCGCCGGTACCGATACTGAGTGATGATGATACTGAGTGATGATGATACTGAGTGATGATTGATACGGAGTGATTGAGAAGATGCCTGAGGGCAACGATTACTAGAAATGATTTTGGCCCGAAGGGCATATTTATTATGATTTTTCTAAGTGTTCGAACTACAATTTACTTCATTTTCGAACTTTTTTTACTGAGAATTTTACTGAGATATACTGGCATTTCACATGTTTTCAAGGGATTTCTGAAAACTGGTTTCGAATTTATTATTTGATAAGTACTACATGGTGACTTGTTGTTTTACTGGTTTTGTGGAATTGTGTATCTGTACTGTGTGTTTATATTACTCAGAATGTGATTTATTTTCATTACTACTGAGTTGGAATACTCATAAAGACTCTCTGTGCCTCTGTGCACAGACCCAGGTACTAGCTCGCAGCAGTAGCTGACGCAGGTTCGATAGCAGCATTCACGGGATTTCGAGGTAGCTGTCCAACGTCCACAACTTCTCCATTTCCCTTCCCTATTTAGCTTTAGTATTTGATTCAGAGACATATATTACAGTTTTAGCAGAGTTAGATTTATTTATTCTTAGATGCTCATGACTATTGACTCCAGTTCTGGGAGGTTGTTTAGAGTTGTTTAGAATATTATGTGGACGCTAAGACTTAATTATATTATTTGTGCTATGGTTGCATGCTTATTGTTATATTGTGAACTGTTATAATTGAATAAATGCGTAGTAAAGTGATGGTTGGCTAGCCTAGTTCCACGATAGGCGCCATCACGACCTGTTAGGATTTGGGGTCGTGACATTCATCCTCCTCATCCAGCTCAACTATAGTTTCACCAGCAGAAAATTTATTTCTTGTCCTCTTGGCACTCCTAGACTCCTTGATCATTTGTTCATCAACAACCTTTCTCTTGCTCCCGGTGAGAGGAGTCCTAGTAGGAGGAGCCACTTTCTTTCTTTCCTGTGAAACTAGTCTTGTAGGTTTTTATAGGAGCCTTCATGTTATTCTTCCCTACATCAGATAATGACATATGATCCTCATCAGTGTCGACCTCCTCATCTCCTACAAAAAGATTTAAGGAAAGCCTATGTTTGTCCGACACTTCCCCTTCACGAACATCTTCGGAAGGGGCCATGACTGTATTCCCAATAGTCATAGAGCCTTCAGATTCCTCCCTACCATTGTCTTCCTCACTTTCAGATTCAGTTGCTCACCTTAAGTTGATTTTTCATCCTCATTTTTCTTCTTCTTCTTCTTCTTCTTCGGAAGGGGCCATGACTGTATTCCCAATAGTCATAGAGCCTTCAGATTCCTCCCTACCATTGTCTTCCTCACTTTCAGATTCAGTTGCTCACCTTAAGTTGATTTTTCATCCTCATTTTTCTTCTTCTTCTTCTTCTTCTTCTTCTTCTTCTTCTTCTTCTGAAGGGGTTTGACTAAACTTAGTCATGGTGGTGAGAGGAAAGTGAATTTGATTTGGATCTTGTTTAAGGTTTGAGATGAACGTTGAGGTTTGAGAGAGGTACCAAGAGAGGGATTTTAAAGAGGGTAATCCTGATTAACTAGAAGATAGATAGGGTAAATGAATTTGAGTTCTAACGAGACTATAATAATGGTTACTTTTGACAACTAGACTCTTATAATAAATTGGACTCTAATTACACAAGGGTTCCCTCTTGATCCGTGACTTTGATAACAAATATGAGTGATGCTAACAAGATTAGGAAGCCTGAGAGTAGCAATAATTTCAATTATTAAGTTCCAATTATTTAAGACAATATGGCACGTACCTCAGTCCAAACTGAACATGCTCATATCAAACTCACTTTCCATCATTTCAACAAATTCCCGACACATTGCTTCAATAGTAGCCCCAAAAATAATATCATCCACATAATCCTGCACAATCTGAAGATCCTTTTCTTTGTCTTTAGAAACAATGTGTTGTCCATCTTATCCCTTATAAAGTTATTGGTTAAGAGAAATATTAAGAGCCTCTCATAGCAGGCTCTAGGAGCGTTCTTCAGTCCATATAATACCTTGTCCAATTTTAAAAATATGGTCAGGGAACTCTTGTTTAACCAAAGAATTAGATTCCTTGACCAAAACTATTTAGGATGAACGCGGTTTACTAATAATCAAGAAAGTAATACGATAAATAAAAAGAAATTAAGTAATGAACAATACTGTAGTATGCAAAAAGTAAAGTCGATTGTATCCGAGAATTCAGATGATCTTATGGGTTACATTTCTTTCCTTTATATAGGGGTTTCCTGGTATAACGTTTGGTTCCTGTCATAATTGCTCATTTAATGGCTAATTATTACATTAATGAGGTATTGCAAAGGATAACCGTAACTGTTGTATAGGAGTTATGTAACGTATAAGTCATTAACTATTGATTCTCGAATCTGTCCGCAGCTTTATTTGGGTTCACTGTGGCCGTATCTCTTCTTTATTAAGTTTCTCATGGTTGATGAACTCGTGGGTTTATTGACCGTGCCTCTTTGTCCCGTACCTTTTTATAGAATCAAGTCTATCTGCTGCGTTTTCCTAGGTCCACGTAACTAGCTGAGTTGTCAAGAATCTGCTTACGTGTGAGACTCTTTTTTACCAATATAACTCTTCACTTTTAAAACCATAGAGCTCTTTAACAAAAACTTCCTCTATTAAGTAACTATTCAGGAATGCAGTCTTCATATCCATCTGATATAAAGTGAATTTCATGTGTGCAACAAAAGCAATTAAATAAATTATAGCTTATATTCTGGCAACAAGAACAAATGTCTCATCATAGTCAATACATTCTTCTTTATTGTATCTCTGAACCACTAGTCTGGCCTTGTTCCTTGTAATATTTCCTTGCTCATCCAACTTGTTCCTGAATACTAATTTAGTACCTATAACAGTTCTATTTTTGGGTTTTTGCACCAGATGCATGCCAGACCTTGGTCCTATCAAATGGATTTAACTCCTCTTGCATGACTATTATCCAATATGGGTCCTTTAGGGCTTCCTTTAAGTTTTCATGCTCAATCTATGAGAAAAGTATGGTTAGTGCACACAGATTTCTCATAGATGACGTGGTTTGTACTCCTGCATTTGGATCAGAGATGATATTCTCAAGCGGATGTGAGCTTTGATATTTTTATGGCCTAACTTGTATACCTTGAGATGGTTTAGGATATGAGTGGACCAAATGACCTGTGCCAATAGGTGCATCTTCACCTGTCCGAGTGTCAGTCAGTGTGGTTCCCTCTTTTTCCTATTCATCCTGATCACCTCCATCTCTCTTATGATTACATGATGCCCCTTCAGGTTGTTGTTCAGGTTCTCCAGAAGTTCTTTCATCAGTGAGCCTTATATCATAGTCTTCATCCTGCAAACCTTTCTCAACCATGTTTTTAGATTCATAAAAAATAATATGAACATTATTCAACACACATAGTTCTTTATTAAACTTTGTAAGCTTTAATACGTGGTGAATAACCTAGAAAAACTCCTCATCAGTTCTTTCATCAAACTTTCCTAAATGTTCTTTGCCAGTGTCGTGCACAAAACATTTACACCCAAAATCTATTAGGTGAGTGATGTTGGGCTTTTTTCCTTGAAGTAACTCATTGGGAGTCTTCTAAAAAATGGGTCTGACCATGCACCTATTTAACAAGTAGCATGCAGTATTGACTGCCTCAGCCCAAAATCTCTTAGGCAATGCACTAACAATCAGCATAGTCAGGCCTATATATTCTAGAGATGTATTCTTTCTTTTCACAATACCATTTTGTTATAGAGTTTTGGGTTAAAAGAATTTATTATCAATACCATGAATGCTACAGAATTCAAGAAATTTGGAGTTTTTAAACTTTGTCCCATGGTCGGTTCTTATACTAGATACGACACTTACTAGTTTCTATTAAATCATTCTTGCAAACACACAAAATAAATCAAAAGTTCCATCCTTAGATGCTAGAAACAATGTCCATGCGTACTTAGAGAAGTCATCAACAATCACAAACACATACTTTTTTCCTCCCCTGCTCCTAATTCTCATTGGTCTAAATAGACGTATGTGAAGAAGTTCCAGGGGTTTGAAAGTACTAAATACTTTCTTATATTTAAAGGATGAACTTACATGTTTACCTCTAACACAAGCATCACAGACTTTGTATGATGTGAACTCGACTTTTGGTAGCCTGAAGACTAGGTCCTTTGCTGCCAACTTGTTGAGTTGGGACAAACTAGCATGTCCCTGTCTTTTATGCAACAATTATGGATCATCTTCCACTACACTTAAACATGTATGCTCATTCTGAGGAAGATACATAATAGATATCTTGTACATATTGTTATGTCTCTTGCCTTTCCGAACAATTTCATCAATATCCATCTTAGTGACAGTGCATATTGTGGAATTAAACTTTACATTATTGCCTTTATCACACATTTGAGAGATACTAAGAAGGTTATGCTTAAGTCCCACTACATAGTACATATATTTTATATCATGGGAGAGTGACTTACCAACTTTACGAATACCTGTTAGTTGTCCTTTCTTCCCATTTCCAAATGACACACTCCCTCCTTGGAAGGCTATCAGTGACTGGAAAATTTTCTTTTCACCAGTCATATGCCTTGAGCATCCGCTGTTTATATACCAATCTTGATTTCTTCCTCTCACTTTAGCCTGCAACAAAAGTCACAAGTTAGTCTTGGGAACCCAGACAAGCTTGGGTCCCTTTTTGTTGGAAAAAAGATGAATCATATCTCTTCTTGCCCAGAAGGGGAAAGTGTTAAATGTCCTTTTCTTATTTACTTCAATCAACTTAAATTGAATAGGGGGATTGATCGTGGGGTTTTCTTCCTTCTTCACATGTTTACGTAGCCCAAAGGTATTTTTGAACAGATCATGAGTTAAGGTATGTCAAGTATCTCTGAGGTGTCCCACCTTTCCATTGTGAGTTCACATCTTATTATCAGAAATTCCTACATACTTAGGATCAAACCAAGGCACATTTTCTTATATCCAATTTCTGCTTTATTAGTGCTACAATTTTCATTCAGCAAATCCAGTGCCACTTTCTTAGCCTAGATAATTCATATATTGCTTTTTCAAGGTTCACTTACAGTAGTTTTTCCTACAATCAGCATCATAAAACCTATTTTGAACTCTTTAAGTACTTTTTCAAGATTGTTTTTTAGTTCACTTATTATTCCCTTATCATTAGACACAAACTGCTACTCATTATGAGAAGTGAGCTTAAGGACTTGGTCCTTAAGGTTTTTGACTTTTCCTTCAAGATCAGTGTTGCGGCCAAAAGCACACGCGAGTAAACGCGCTCGTCAATTAATAATGTGACTAAAAGTCGGAAGTCGAACCCATGAGGACATGTAATGAACTATTAACTAAATTAGACTATCCTAATTATCTGAACAAGAATTAATCCAAAATTAGCAATGCTAAAGTAACTAAACTAAAAAAAAAAATGGACTTTGAACAAAAGAAGATTAGATTTTTATGTTATCAATGTAATGTAAACGATCATGGGTTATGGGCTATCTAATATTCCTATTATATTCATCAATTGAGTTGACTAACTAATTCATCTGGTTCATTGGTTGACATGGTTAATATTGCTCATAAGAATCTGTCGAGTTGTTACTCGCCTATTCAAGCTGACCTAACGCTTATATGTCTACAGAATTAGAACTAACAAGAATGCATTTATAATTCCTGTAAATAAACCAAGCAAGGCAATTATGTATATGTCTATCCTAACCCCGAATTCGTTCCCCGATGCCCAGGTACAAGAACTTTCTCTATTCAATCCTATGTGCATTCTAGAATTCCCACTTTCAAGTTCAATTCTAGATTCGTAAATAGTATTCAATTGTTGATCAAGAAACTAAATAATTATGCGCAAGATTGAATAAATAAACCAATACGACAAATTAAGAAATCAAAATCAATATCCGAATAACAATAGTCATGAAAGAACTACAACCCTAGAACTTAAAGTTTAGCTCTACCTAGACATAGTAGCCAAACAAAAAATCATACAAAGACACATAGAAACTACAAACTTTGATGGAAGAAAAGATGAAACACGGCCTCCACGGCGGCTCTGTGCTCTCCCTAGGTCAAACAATTGTCCAAAGTTATGTGCATTTTACTGGGCAATGCTCAAGATGCCCGCTCGATTCTTTGTTTCGTTCTAAAAGTGCACTATCATCCGTTGATCCCCCAACACGATCCCAACTTAATCCTTGGGCTTTTACTCAGAATTTAAAGCTCCAGAATCACTTGTATTCATTCCATAACATCTACAAAGATTGGAATCACTCCTACAAGGCATATGACACACATGTAGTGCAAAACACTAGCCATTAAAACTCAAACTCAATTAAAGTGCAGTAAGTTAGAGTGTAATAAACGACTAAAATACGTAATTATAGCCTATCATCAACACCCCAAACCTAAACCATGCTCGTCCTCGATAAATCAAGCTACACTTTATAAAAACACGATCTTTTAAAACAATTCTCCTAACTCATCACACCAAGAATATTTACAATAGGCTAAGCACAAGAATGTAACATCTCCACCTTAAGATTTGACTCGGAAGTACCACGCATTAGTCACAACTCACTCACTTGCACTAATATAGAGGTCAATGACGTTACCTTTCTTTCATGAATCAAGTGCCCTTACACAACAAAAGAGAGTAGTTCCACACACAATAAAATTTAAGAACAATTAGGAACTCAAGATAGAAATAATTCACTCACTCTCAGAAATAACATTCATATGCCACAAAAGATGCACCATAAGCTTTCCCGTAGTGTACTACTGTCACAACCCAGTTTCGGGGTCGTGATGGCGCTTGTCGTGGAACCAGGCTAGAGACCTATTTATATCAAATCTAGACTCGATTATCGGAGAATATCATTTTTAACAAGTCTAAAGATAATAAAAATAATAAATTTGAAGTTAAAACATTATATAAAACCAAAACTTAAATCCTACAACCTCGGATCTAGTGTCACACAGTCATGAGCTGCTAATACATAAGGTGAATAAAAGAGGAATGGACAACATAGTTTGAAAAGTAAATAACGACTGGTAGAGTAAGAAAGAGATGCCGAGATCACAGTCGCCAGCTACTACCTCGACAACTCTGATGGATACTGTCAGCTACTCAATGACCAGAGCCGTGTCCTGATGTACCTGGATATGCACACAAGGTGCAGGGGGTAACGTGAGTACACTAACTCAAAAGTAACGAGCCTAAAACTATGGGTTGAGAGGTAGTGACGGACTAAACCTCCGATATTCATGAACAACAATATATAAACTTGGACATGACAGTAATATAACGGAAAATAAACAAAGATACACCAATTATGTCTGTACAATCTACATACCAGCATATGATCATAAGGAATTAGAAATGATATGTACACAGTATCTCAACTCTCACAAGGAAGTCCACTCAGTACTAGAATTGGCTTTCAGGCCCAGGGAAAGTCCATCCCGGATTATACATAAACACAAGTGATGTAGTCACCTACTACTGAGGAAAAGACCAGACCAGCCCCACGGAGAAGATCCATCTCCGGAATACATCACTCGGACTAGATCCATGTCCAGGGACGATCCATCCCTCAATATATCAATAATTTCGGACAAGATCCATGCCCAAGGAAGATCCATCCCTCAATATTTGTGCGCTCACTGGGGGTGTAAATACTCCGGAGGGGCTCCTATAAGCCCAAGCGCTACATCAAGCCAACGAAGGCATGATTTGAGAATCGCTACGGTGTGCATTCCGATCTCATAACTGTCTCAATACCAAGATCTCGACCTCACTCAGTCAATACCTTCCAGTCTCACTCACAAGGCTCACAGATATAAGAATCAGCCCAAAGCAATGATAACATATAAATAAACTAACAATTACTGAGACTGAGGCATGAAACATATGCTATAACAGGACTAAGTACATGTAAGCAAATAGTCACAGATAGAGACAACAATAACTGACCATTCCGGTCTGAACATATTGGTGTGAAGCCTTAGTTTATACTTAACATGATTTCTACTATGTTCAAGGTAAATACAACCTTCACAGTATAAGTACCAGCCTGAAATAACCATTAGGCAGTGCCATGGGATGAGCCAGGCCACAAATATTTGGTGTACGCCCGCATGTCCGTCACCTTAATTAACATCAAATACCAGTTAAATTGGGATTTGAACCCTCAGTTCCAAGTTTGAAAACGTTACTTACCTCAAAACCGGCTAAAACACTACTCCGCAGAGCCCTTGCCTCTAAATTCGGCCTTCGAGTTCTCCAAATCTACCAACAATCAGATTTATACCATTATAATATGCCAAGGAATGAAACCCAATCGAAATTTATCAATTTTAAGCACAAAACCCGAAATTAGTCAAAACTCGACCCCCGGGCCTACGTTTCAGAACTCAACAAACTTTATACCAAAACGATCCTCATCTTCTCACGAGTCTATACATATAAAGAACGCTGAAATCGGAGTCCAAATGACCCCTTAAATCACCCCTAGAAGGTCTCTTAAAATCAAGTCCTAGTTTCCCATTTTTTTCACTGGTTTCCCCCCAAAGTTTACCATTAATCAGACCTTTAATCACACATAAACGAGTTTAGAGTCCAAAAACCTTACCTCAATGAAGAATTATCGATTTCCTTCTTCAAACACTTCAAACCCATATGAAAATGGTGAAAGGAAGACAAACATTTGCTAAGGACCCCTTATATAGGTTCTGTCCAGGGATTCTCGCACCTGCGGTCCCAGGTGCGCATCTGCGAGAAATCATTAAAAGGCGAAGTTCCGCACATGCGACTCTGCAGGTGTGGCCCCACGTCCGCATCTGCAGTCCCTCACTAAGCTGCCCAAATCCCGCATCTGCGGGATCCTTTCCGCTTCTGCGGGCCCGCACTTGCAGTTTTCCCATCTGCAGGTGCGGTTACACCAGAAAACTTACACCAACAACTGGAGCTGCATATTTCCAAGTCCAAAATCCCCGCTAATCATTCGAATTCAATACCGAGCCCCTCGGGACCCCAACCAAACATACCAACACATCCCAAACGATCATTCAAACTTAGTTACACTCTCGGAACACCCAAAATAACATCAAAACACCAAAATCACATCTAATTCAAGCCTATGAACTTTGAAATTCCTAAATTCCACCAACGATGCCGAAGCTATCCAAAACACCTCCGATTGATCTGAAATTTTGCACACATATCCAAAATGACATTACAAACCTTTTCCAACTCTCAGAATTCCATTCCGACCCCGATAGCCTATTTTCCACTTCCGACCGAAAATCACCAAAAACTAATTTCGCCAATTCAAGCCTAATTCTACATCGGACATCACAAAAATATTCCGAACACACTCCCAAGTCCCAAATAACCTAACGAAGCTATCCGAGCCATGAAACCCGCATTCCGAGATCGTTTACCAATAAGTCAACTCTCAGTTGACTTTCCCAATTATAAGGCTAATTCTAGAGACTAAGTGTCTCAATTCCTACTACAACTATTCCGAGCCCGAGCCAACCGACTCTAATACATCATAAACAGTAAAACCAACCTATGAAGAGGCAAAAAACAATAATAATGATGTATGTTCTACGTAACGACTAGCCAGGTCGTTACATTCTCCCCCTCTTAAACAAACGTTCGTCCTCGAACGGGTCTAGAAACATACCTGGAGTCTCAAACAAGTGAGGATATCTGCTCCACATCTCCCGCTTTGTCTCCCAAGTAGCCTCCTCCACTGGCTAATCTCTCCACTGCACCTTCACTGAAGCTATGTACTTTGACCTCAACTTTCTGACCGCACGAGCCAAAATAGCCACTGGCTCAACCTCATATGACATATCACCCTCGAGCTGCACTGTTCTGAAGTCCAAAACATGAGACGGGTCACCAACATACTTTCAGAGCATCGGCACATGGAATAGCGGATGAACACTCGACAAGCTGGGTGGCAAGGCAAGTCTATAAGCCACCTCTCAAACCTTCTGAAGCACCTCAAAAGGACAAATAAACCAAGGACTCAACTTTCCCCTCTTCCCGAACCTCATAACACCCTTCATGGGTGACACCTTCAACAATACTCTATCTCCCTCCATGAAAGACACATCCCGGACCTTTCGGTCAGCGTAACTCTTTTGCCTAGACTGTGCCGTGCGAAGTCGCTCCTGAATCAACTTTGCCTTCTCCAACGCATCCTGAACCAAATATGTGCCCAATATCCTAGCCTCACCAGGCTCGAACAACCAATTGGAGATCTACACCTCCTACCATATAAAGCCTCATACGGGGCCATCTGAATACTAGACTGGTAGCTATTATTATAAGCAAACTCTGCGAGTGGCAGAAACTGGTCCCATGAACCCCCAAAATAAATTACACAGGCACGTAACATGTCCTCTAAAATCTGAATAGTCCGCTCCAACTGCCCGTCGGTCTGAGGATGAAATGATGTGCTAAACTCTACCTGAGTACCCATACCTCTCTGCACGGCCCTCCAAAAGTGAGATGTGAACTGAGTACCTCTATCAGAAATAATAGAAACCGGAACTCCATGCAATCGGACAATCTCCCTGATGTAGATACCAGCTAACCTCTCCGAAATATAGGTGGTACCAACAGGAATGAAGTGGGGGGACCTGGTCAGTCGATCCACAATGACCCAAATAGCATCAAATCCCCTCGAAGTTCGTTGAAGCCCAACTAAAAAGTCCATGGTGGTCCACTCCCACTTCCACTCAAGAATATCTAACCTCTGAAGCAATCCACCTGGTCTCTAGTGCTCATACTTGACCTGCTGGCAGTTGAGACACCGTGCTACATACTCAACAATATCTCACTTCATCCACCTCCACCAATACTGCTGTCTCAGATCCTGATACATCTTCGCGGCACCTGGGTGAATGGAATACCGCGAGCTATTGGCCTCTGCTAATATCAACTCTCGAAGCCCATTCGCATTGGGCACGCAAATACGACCCTGCATCCTCATAACCCCGTCATCACCAATAGTCACATCCCTGGCATCACCTCGACGAACCCTGTCCTGAAGAACTAACAAGTGCCGGTCATTATACTAGCGTGATCTAATATGATCATATAGAGAAGACCTGGAAGCCATACTAGCTAAACCCCGCGGAGGCTCTGACAAATCCAATCTCACCAACTGACCCGCTAAAGCATGAACCTCAAGTGCTAAAGGTCTCTATACTGTTGGAAGGTAGGCTAGACTCCTCAAACTCTCTGCTCTGCGACTCAGGGCATCGGCTATCACATTGGCCTTCCCCGGATGATATAAAATGGTGAGGTCATAGTCCTTTAGAAGCTCCAACCATCTCCTCTGGCGCAAATTCAAGTCCTTCTTTTTCAGCAGATACTGTAGACTACGATGATTGGTGAAAATCTCACACTGTACCCCATACAAATAATGGCGCCAAATCTTTAAGGCATAAACAATGGCAGCTAACTCAAGATCGTGCACTGGATAATTCTTCTCATGCACCTTTAATTGTCTAGACCCGTAGACAATCACCCTACCGTCCTGCACCAATATTGCTCCTAAGCCAATTCTAGAAGCATCACAGTAGACTGTATATGAATCCAAACCAGTAGGCAAAACCAAAACCGGAGTTGTGGTCAATGCTTACTTGAGCTTTTGAAAGCTCTCCTCACACTCATCGGACCATTTGAATGGAGCACCCTTCTGGGTCAATCTGGTCAAGGGTGAAGAAATAGAAGAGAACCCCCCTACAAAGCGACGATAATATCTCGCCAGACCAAGGAAACTCCTAATCTCTATAGATGAGGACGGTCTGGGCCAACTCTGCACTGCCTCAATATTCTTCGGATCAACCTGAATACCCTCACTGGATACCACATGACCCAAGAAAGCTACCGAACCAAGCAAAAACTCACACTTGGAGAATTTTGCATAAAGATTCTCCTCCCTCAACCTCTGCAACACAACCCTCAAATGCTGAGCATGCTCCTCCTGGCTACGAGAATACACCAGGATGTTATCAATGAACACAATGACGATAGAATCGAGATAAATCTGAAACACGCTATGCATCAGGTGCATAAAGGCCGCTGGGGCATTGGTCAGCCCAAATGACATAACAAGGAACTCATAGTGTCCATATCTAGTCCTGAAAACAGTCTTCGGAATGTCAGAATCCCGAATCTTCAACTGATGATACCCGGACCTCAAGTCAATCTTGGAGAACACCCTAGCTCCCTAAAGCTGGTCAAACAAGTCATCAATACAAGGCAAAGGATACCGGTTTTCACCGTAACCTTGTTCAACTGCCGATAATCGATGCACATGCGTATGGAACCATCCTTTTTCTTCACAAACAACACCGGCGCACCCCAAGGTGACATACTAGGTCGGATGAACGCCTTATCTAGGAGTTCCTGAAGCTGCTACTTTAATTCCTTCAACTCCGCTGGTTCCATACGATAAGGTGGGGTAAAGATAGGCTGGGTGCCTGGCACCAAGTCGGTACCAAAATCAATGTCCCTGTCAGGTGGCATGCCTGGCAGGTCTGCAGGGAATACGTCCGAAAAATTACGGACCACATGAACGGAATCAACAGAAGGAGTCTCACTACTAACATGCCTCACAAAAGCCAGATAAGACTCACATACCTTCCCAATCATACACTGAGCCTTCAAGTAGGAAATCACCCTACTAGGCACATACTCCACCGAACCTCTCCACCCAATCCTCGGCAATCCGGGCATAGCTAAGGTCACGGTCTTGGCGTGACACTCAAGAACAACATGGCATGGAGATAGCCAATCCATGCCCAATATCACATCGAAGTCAACCATGCTAAGCAATAATAGATCTGCCCGGGTCTCCAAACCCCCAATAGATATAACACAAGACCGGTACACCCGGACCTCTGCTGGAATGAACTACCATAAATGCGGGGACAATACCTCTTGATATGACCCGGATCCCCACAGTCGAAGCAACCGCTCTCAGCAAAAGACGGTGGGGACTGCAAGGAACCCCTAGAACCAGAATAGCTGCTAGAAGAGTCATGTGCTAAAGAACCCTGAATTGATGGTGGCCGAGATGAAACCTTGGCTGGGAGGGAGCTGAATGATGAACGGCCCGGATGAAAGCCACGAGGACCGTCTCCTGATAAAGCACCATTATAGACTGGACGAGCTGGCTGAGGAGGCCTAAATGAACGGCCTCTGCTGTGCTGATACTGATCTCCTGAGTGAACACCACCATAGATACCAGATCCTCGAGGCCTCTTGGCCTCCCTCTCAACCCGCTCCCGGCGGCGAACTAACTCAATCTCCTTGGCTATGTCAACTACCTCCTCAAAAGAAGCGCCAGATACCCTCTCCCTGGTAAGAAAAATCCGAAGCTGGTAAGTGAGACCATCAACAACCCTCCTGATCCTCTCTCTGTCTGTGGGAACTAGCCAGATGGCATGACGTGCCAACTCAGAGAATCTCATCTCATACTGCGTCACGGTCATGTCCCCTTGACGCAACTGCTCAAACTCTCTGCGCAGCTTCTCTCTATGGGACTGCGGTATATACTTCTCCAAAAAGAGAATGGAGAACTGGTGCCATGTAAGGGGCACTGCATCAGCAGGTCTACACCTCTCATAGGCCTCCCACCAAGCAAGTGCAGCTCCTGAAAACTGGAAGGTAGTAAATGGGACTCCACTGGCCTCTAATATCCCTGCTGTGTGTAATATCCGCTGACACTTATCCAAGAAGGCCTGGGCATCCTCGCCCTCAATAGCAATAAAAGTCGGAGGCTAGAGTCTGCTGAACCTCTCCAACCTCCACTTCTCATCATCAGCTAAAGTCGGGACCGCATAATCCTGTACCGGAGCAATCGTCTGCACTAGAGCTTCCCGAGGTGGCTGAAACCCCTAGGTGACCTGCTCAGGTGTCCGGGCAGCTGGAGTCTGAATGCCTCCCCCCGCCTGAGAAGTAGCGGCTGTAGTGGACATGGCGACGACCTATGCCAAGCTGGTGCACACCGTCAAGATATGGGCTAGGGTCTCCTGGCGACCCGGAATCACAATGGGCACTGCTGGTGCCTGAGCCTGTCCTGCTGGGATCTCAGCTGCGGGAACCTGATCCTGGGAAATAAGAGGGTCCACAGGTGCTTCCCCAGCTGCTATGCGGGCTGCACCCCTCCCTCTTCCACGACCTCGACCACGACCTTGACCTATGGCTGGTCCTGCTAGTGTCTGATCACCACTATCGGTAGCACGAGTCCTCACCATCTGTGAGAGAATGAAAACAACAGAAGTTTAGTTCTAGAATTCAACAGAGCCGCACGACAAAATTCAACAATGTGGAATTTTCCTAAGGGTTTTGTACCCTCTCGAAGATAAGTAGAGACGTCTTCGTACCAATCCACAAGACTCTACTAAACCTGCTCATGACTGGTGAGACCTATTCAACCTAGAGCTCTGATACCAACTTGTCACGACCCAGTTTTGGGGTCGTGATGGTGCCTGTCGTGGAACCAGGCCAACCACATATTTATATCAAATCTAGACTCGATTACCGGAGAATATCATTTTAACAAGTTTAAAGATAATAACAATAATAAATTTGAAGTTAAAACATTATATGAAACCAAAACATAAATCCTACAACCTCGGATCTAGTGTCACACAGTCATGAGCTGCTAATACATAAGGTGAATACAAGAGGAATGGACAACATAGTCTGAAAAGTAAATAACGACAGGTAGAGTAATAAAGAGATGACGAGATCATGGTCGCCAGCTGCTACCTCGACAACTTTGATGGATACTATCAGCTACTCAATGACCAGAGCCGGGTCCCGATGTACCTGGATCCGCACACAAAGTGTAAGGGGTAATGTGAGTACACCAACTCAGAAGTAACGAACCCCAAACTATGGGCTGAGAGGTAGTGATGGACTAAACCTCCGATATTCATGAACAACAATATATAAACTTGGACATGACAGTAATATAACAGAAAATAAACGAAGATACACCAATTATGTCTGTACAATCTACATACCAGCATATGATCAAAAGGAATTAGAAATGATATGTACACAGTATCCCAACTCTCACAAGGAAGTCCACTCAGTACTAGAATTGGCCTACAAGCCTAGGGAAAGTCCATCCCGGATTATACATAAACACAAGTGATGTAGTCACCTAGTACTGAGAAAAAGTCCAGTCCAGCCCCACAGAGAAGATCCATCTCCGGACATCACTCGGACAAGATCCATGTCCAAGGACGATCCATCCCTCAATATATCAATAACTTCGGACAAGATCCATGCCCAAGGAAGATCCATCCCTTAATATATGTGCGCTCACTGGGGTGTAAAGACTCCGGAGGAGCTCCTATAAGCCCAAGCTCTATATCAAGACAACGAAGACATGATTCGAGGATCGCTGCGGTGTGCAGTCCAATCTCATAATTGTCTCAATACTAGGCTCTCGGCCTCACTTAGTCAATACCTTCCAGTCTCACTCACCAGGCTCACAGATATAAGAATCAACCCAAAACAATGATAACATATAAATAAACTAACAATTACTGAGACTGAGGCATGAAACTTATGCTATAACAGAACTGAGTACAAGAAAGCAAATAGTCACAGATAGAGACAACAATAACTGACCATTCCGGTCTGAACATATTGGTTTGAAGCCTTAGCAATTATACTTAACATGATTTCTACTATGTTCAAGGTAAATGCAACCTTCACACTATAAGTATCAGCCTGAAATAACCATTAGGCAGTGCCATGGGATGAGCCAGGCCACAAATATTCGGTGTACGCCCGCATGCCCGTCACTTGGCACGTGCGTCACCTTAATTAACATCAAATACCAGATAAATTGGGGTTTCGAACCCTGAGTTCCAAGTTTGAAAACATTACTTACCTCATAACCGACTAAAATACTACTCTGCAGTGCCCTTGCCTCTAAATTCGGACTTCGAGTTCTTCAAATCTACCAACAATCAGATTTATACCATTATAATATGCCAAGGAATGAAACCCAATCGAAATTTATCAATTTTAAGCACAAAACCCGAAATTAGTCAAAACCCGACCCCGGGCCCACGTCTCGTAACTCGACAAACTTTATACCAATACGATTCTCATCTTCTCATGAGTCTATACATATAAAGAACGCTGAAATCGGAGTTTAAATGACCCCTTAAATCACCCCTAGAAGGTCTCTTAAACTCAAGCCCTAGTTTCCCATCCTTTCCAGTGATTTTCCCCCATATTTTACCATTAATCAGACCTTTAATCACACATAAACGAGTTTAGAGTCCAAAAACCTTACCTCAATGAAGAACTATCGATTTCCCTCTTCAAACACTCTTCAAAAGATTCAAACCCGTATGGAAATGGTGAAAGGAAGACAAAAATTCGCTAAGGACCCCTTATATAGGTTTTGTCCAGGATTCTCGCATCTGCGGCCAAAACCTCGCACCTGCGGTCCCAGGTGCTCATATGCAAGAAATCATTAAAAGGCGAAGTTCCGCACCTGCGACTCTGAAGTTGCGGCCCCACGTCCGCATCTGCTGTCCCTCACTGAGCTGCCCAAATCCCGCATCTGCGGGGTCCTTTCCGCTTATTCGGGCCCGCACCTGCGGTTCCCCATCCGCAGGTGCGGTTACACCAGAAAATTACACCAGCAATTGAACCTGCATATTTCCAAGTCCAAAATCCCCGCTAACCATCCAAAATCAATCCCGAGCCCCTCGGGACCCCAACCAAACATACCAACATATCCCGAATGATCATTCAAACTTAGTTGCACTCTCAGAACACCCAAAATAACATTAAAACACCAAAATCACATCAAATTCAAGCCCATGAACTTCGAAATTCCTAAATTCCACCAACGATGCCGAATCTATCCAAAACATCTCCGATTTATCTGAAATTTTGCACACATATCCAAAAATGACATTACGAACCTGTTCCAACTCTCGGAATTCCATTCCAACCTTGATAGCCTATTTCTTGGGTCCTTTACAAGAAAGTTTGAGCGGGAGGCCTTTTGATTATGATGCATCATGAACGTGCCAATATGTGATCGGGGTGAGCGGCTTTCCATTGCCGACCGGAAATCACAAAAAATTAACTTTCACCAATTCAAGCCTATTTCTACACCTGACATCACAAAAATATTCCGAAAACACTGCTAAGTCCCCAATGACCTAACAAAGCTATCCGAGCCATAAAACTCGCATTCTGAGATCGTTTACCAATAAATCAACTCTCAGTTGACTTTCCCAATTATAAGGCTAATTTTAGAGACTATGTGTCTCAATTCCTACTACAACCATTCCGAGCCCGAGACAACCGACTCTAACACATCATAAACAGTAAAACCAACCTATGACGAGGCAAAAAAAGTAATAATGATGTATGTTCTATGTAACGACCGGCCGGGTCGTTATGACTACTCTACTAATTGAGCTCATTCAGTCTGGAATCAAGTGGGACTCTAATTGGTTGTAATCTAGGCCGAGGGACGAGTAGGATACATTTTGATACAATAGTGACTACATCTCCCTTAGCACTTTAGTACATACACTTTAACATTTAAAACTCCACACTTAAGTCAAACCGTAACTCCACCTTCACATTAATATACATTAACTCCCAACTTCTCTAAGCACAGTTACATCAAGAGTCACCACTTAGAGAGGAGTATTTGCATTACAATACAACTATTTTTTCTTTCTTTTTCAATTCAAGTGGCTCTTACTTTTTCAAAACACCTTTATCCTTATTTTGTTAGTTCCACTCAAAAATCAAACCAGCCTCCACTTAAACTTTTACAAAGTTCATAACAATTCAAGTGCTCATGAGAGGCGCAAAGGTTCAAATAAATGTTCAATTCAAAATATATGGGTAATACGTGTAATGTAGTTGCCAAAGAAACAGGATTACATGCTGAAATGGGTTAACTACGATACATAACAGTTAGGCGGGTGAAACATATAACAGGTTCAACAAAGAAACGCCTATATCACTTCCAAGACTGAACAAAACTACTATTTTCCTTTGCAAACACACGGGGCAAGTTCTAGATATCAAATGCAATGCACAGAATAACACACGAACCTCACACACACATGGCACACAACTCACTCAGGATGGACTCATCAAGACACTCTAGTCAAAGCAACTAAGCAAAGTTAAGATCATACAATTTAAGGTACTTATACAAGAGTTAAAAACTGAGCCTAAGTGTCACAACCAAAGTACTCACTATTCTCAAAGCGTAACAAAGTCAAGAGATATTGCTTCAATTCAAAAGATAGAACAAGATTTCCTACTTCTAACAAAATAAAAAGTAACTACACCCGATTCAAACAAAACACTTGGAAAAGAACCGTGGCATAAAGAAAAATCAAAAGGTAATTACTGCAGTACCTACAAATAAAATCTTTTTGTCATTTTTTCTTTCTACCTTAACCCCTCAAGAAAATTGTCTAGTAGATCCATCGTCTGGAAAAGTTCTAATTTTCTTCTTCTTTTTTTTTCAATTTTTCTTAGGAGCTACTAAAATACTACACAACTATAAAAAAATATTTAACTTTCTAGGAGATCTAAGAGAATTCTCCCACCCCACACTTAATGGAGTGGAGTGTCCCCAATGCACAAATAAAGCAAAACAATAACGAGGATGGACAAGAAACTCCCTGAAAGGACAAAGGCCGAAGCAATAGCGGCTCACGAGGTACTTAGACTTCCTCCAGGCATGGTCCTTTGTGTTGGCACCCCATACTTAGTTCTCACAATCTATATCGCTTTTGCACTCTTCCAATGGCTTTGCTTTCTATGCATATAATCCTACAAAATAAAAGAAAACACTAAAAAACTAATATAATAAAAATAAAAATAAAAATAAAAGAAAGAAGTAAAGCTGGGTTGCCTCCCAACAAGCGCTTAATTTAAAGTTGCGGCAGGACGTGAACCACTTTTTTCCTTCACCCCGAACTTATGAATTGCGCCCCTAATTCTGCTTCACGCTTTCTATTATGCTCCCGGGGCAGTGAGAAAAATTTAGTTGGGCCAAGCAACCAATATCGTGTTTTACACTTCTTGGCCTTCAGATGAGGTATGTAATTCTTTCTCTCTAGCAGGACGAATTTAGGAATGTAAGCACCTTGTTCCTCGTCCGTTGGCTCCTCCAAAGGCTCGGTTGACTCAATTTCTATATCATCATCCAAACACAATGTTGAAAAATGTATGGAATGAGGACCAATACGCCCTAACTCTAGAATAGTATTTCTCTTTACATCCTCGTATGTACTCACACTAGAGCCTTCACATATAATATTATCTACTTCCTCATGTGACTCTAGAGTGCTTTCCTCAACATGGACATCATCAATACAAGTATGGCCAAATTATTTACTCTCCACTTTTAGCTCCTCAATCGGCGTATCAGCTCCCTTTCACCTTCACACAAATCAGAACTATTTTGTTTGGCGTTAGACGCATCAACCTTTGAAATTAATTTAGCTCCCAAGTCGTGAATATCAGTGCCAAATTTTTCAATCTCTTGTCCCTGTTCAACTCTTCCTTCTATATAAGTGTCTCATCCCATCAGTAATTTCCTCACGTAGAGCCTCATATATTTCTATCTTTCCAGCTTGTTCCACTAGCCATGTTTTGCTCAAAATCTCAAATTTTAAAAAAAAATTCTTTTGTTGGAACTCGCTCTCTTCATTCAGTTCTTCCATATTAGCCTTCATTCTTGTGTTTGTTGCCCTTATTCTTTTCATATCTTTTTTGAGTTCATCTCGTTGCTCTGCTACTTGCCTCAAAATATCCCTAATATATGCATCACGTTCCATATCCTTCACTTCATTGCCCCTATCAAACTCACAAACACTGTTAGAAAGATCTTAATAAGGGCTCATAGAAGGATGAAAAGGATTAGGACAACCATCCCAATGGCTATCTTGACCACCACACATATTATAAATATTCCACTCAAAGGATTGAGATTGTGCGCACAACTCGTTCCCGGGAACATTCTGACAATTTTTCCACCAGTAGGGTCCTCCACAATTGTTGCCCCCCCTTTTTCCATCGCACGGGTTAGGTGCGGAAAGATCAGGTTTATGACATTTTGGACAACTCCTTAAAAGAAAGGGTTTAAGGAAGAGTCGCCACCTAACGATGTTTATGGTGCGTTAGGGCACCTAGAGTTAATAACTCATGAACTAGTTTGCGTTACCAGAGACTGAGTAAGGGCTTGAAATTATCCCAAGGGGAAGGTGTTAGGCACCCCTCAAGATCCACAACTGTGGGTCCCAGCCAATAAGTTTTGTGAATTTGGACGGTGAACAAGTAACAAGTAAGGTTCATATAAGAGGGGATTTCAAACAAGCATACAAATCTTTAAAGGTTTTGGAGAAAGTATAAAAATAAACATTTGAAAAGAAACTATCCTAGGTTTAAAGTAATACGGATCACATCAATGCAATACCCGATATGTCACACCACAAAGAGGCTGCTACACGTGGTATTAGCGCACCGGTCATCATATCCGTATTCTACCCTTCCCACCCCATAAAGGTTATTTAAAATGTGTGTGTTGGTTAAGAATGCTTATTGCGTGCCATTACCCGTCCTATTTTATAAGTCATGGAGGGTATTTAGGACTACTAATCCTACAGGGTGAGTACTGGGCTGGACCCCTAAGTTTAAAGGATAAAATACTAGGCGACATGCATAACAAGTAGGACTGCACGTATAAGGGAGCACATAGAAGGGGCAAGTAAAGGCTCATAAATCCCTCCACAGATAAACATACAATTGGCACGTCTCAAACACACTTAGAGTCTCACAGATGGAGTTTTAAAAAGAGTTTCTGGGTAAAACAGTGAGTTGTAAGAGGAGTCTGATTTAGAAAACTAAATGATGGAGTAGACAATTCAACTTAACATGAGTAATTCAGAAAATGGTTGATTTTCAGAAATGCAGTTGTTTATAGACAGCGGTAAGATTTAGAAAATATGTAGGGATTTTAAGTTTCCAAAAAAATACAGATGAAAATCATTAAAGCATGGTTTGCAGTGATATAGTGATTTTAAAAGAGAAGTTACTAAAATGCAGTAGCTTAACAGAGAGTAGTAGTTAAAAAGAAAATTATAGTAAAAGAGTGGTAAAATTGTATAAAAAATAGCAGTTTGACAGAGTAAGGACTCAGAATGGCACGATCAGAGCAGAGTGAAGTAGCTTTACAACACAGCAGTTTAAAAACATAATAATGCAAGAACCAGAAAATCTTAAGTGTTAGCAAGTGCACGACATCAAGATTTGTTAAGAATATATATAGAGGAGTTTTAATAAGAAGTGGGGTGACCTTCAGAGAGGTAAAATCAAGAATGTGAGCAGCAGAGTTCAAAAAGGTTAAAAGAGGCTGATTAAACTAGTAGAACATAATTGATTTGATTTTAATACGCATTAGGCCTAAAGTTTGCCTAGCCGTCGTATACATTGCCTAATTATCTCAAAGAGTGAACATGCATATTTGGATTCTGATTTTAAAGGTATATATTTGCAAAAAATGTTTCAAGTAGACTAATCATATTTTTATGGGATTATTAGATTAACATGCTAATTGGGCTTCCGGCTACTGTAGTTTTACAAATAAGAAGTCCTAAAGGCAGGATATCTAATGCACACAGGAGTACCCTGAAACATGGTTTCTAAATGCAACAGTCATGTATATGCAGAGGCAGTGTCATTGTGGCAACCATTTCTTATAGTTATTTGACTAGAACATGATTTCTAAGCGGAACAGTAATTGTAACAGCCTATTACTGGTAGTTAACATGATTTGCTAAGTGATCATGAGTGTGATGAGATGCTAAAGTAAAACCTAAAACATGACTTACTAATGCATGGAAAATAAGTCCTAAACAGGATTTCTATTGCGCACATAGGTGAAGTAAATCCTAAACATGTTTTCTACCCGGGTTTATACTAAACATGCATAACCCCACCTATTTCACTATCCAGCCCCAATTATTCGTTTACAAATTATTACAACCTAAATAATAAATTACATTAATAATAAATAAAAAAAGAAAACAAGAAGTTACTCTATCGGGAGCCTTCAACCAGGCCAATCTCCCAGCCTCACACCTTTCGAGTTCCACACCCTTAATGGCCTGGGTGCGGCAAAGCTCCCAAAGGGTCCAATGGATCCCTGGCCAATACCAGCACCCAGGAAGATTGCCAAGATTTTAACAAAGTGCAGTGTGGAATTACCAGCCTTGTGAGTCAAAGTTCCATGCGTACTCTGGGGTACTCAAGGCAATGCTCACACGAAGGGGGTAGGACCTAATTTTCTAGGAGTAGTGTAATGTGCAGGGAAGAGAGGAAAGTTCATAGTTTAAGAAAAGAGTTTTTAAAACTGGAGAGTTAGTTTTTGAAAGATTAACTTAAAATAGACAGAAACATTAATCAACAGTTCAGCAATACATGATTGCACACAAGGGTAATGGATCACATAATAACACCAATAGATACAGAGATATTATGAAAACTCACTTAAGCATGAGTACACAAAATCAAAGAGGTTCAGGGGACCAAGAAATGACCAAGTTTAGACAGTAACAGGAGACAATAAAAGAAGACAGTTGTGATAAGTGAAATTAAGAGCAAGTAACAGTCATATGAGCACGCAAGTCAAATAGTGACAGATGAAAAGTTCAGGGAGCCAGGGATATGAAGGTTCACACATGATACTGAACAAGAATAGAAATGGCCTAACATATGTATACAAGAATAGGTGCAGCTCATAACAAATACTGGCTTAACCATATACAGGTAAAGAGTTGAGCATGGCAAGTATCATCAGGCAAAAGAGAGCATCAATTGCATGTAGAACAGTAGAAGCATAGGTAGAAAACAACTAGGAATACAATACTGAAATAGTAATAGCCACATTGGTTTGTAACTTTGGAATTTAATCAAGACATACCAGTAACAAGAGAGAGTAGCAGAATGAAAGAGCCAAGTGTAAGCACAATATTGGCCTAGGCTTATAGCCGGCCAATAACAATAGCAGAGTAAAGAAAAGAAGAGAAAAAGCACAAGAGAGAGCTTAGAGTAGTACCGATAAGAGAGAAGAACACAAGTCTCCGTGTGTCTATTTGTAAAAAGCTAGGATTTTTATAGTTGAAAAAAAAGTAGCAAAAATATGGTAAGAATCACAATGGCATGGTAATAAAAGAAGGCAGAATCAATTAGTGTAGAAATTAAGACACGGTTCCCTTAAGTCAAGGGATTCAAACTCAAACGGTAAAACATATAGTCATATAAGGTAAAGTAAAATCAGTACAAGACTAAATAAGGAAAGAATCAAGATTTATTAAATAATAGGGTAAACAGTTAAGGCTAGGTTCAAAAAAATATTCTAATTAAGGAACAACCAGTAAGAATACATTACCACAGACGAATCAGTCAATTTGAATAGAGATTGAGGGTTTAAAGGAAGGTATGTCAATCAAACCTCTAAGTATGGAATCCAGAATCGATCACATGAGAGCCACAATCATATAAATAGACAAGAATGCTCAGACATAGTAGACAGGCAGGTTAAACAAGTGCTAGAAGAAAGATGCAAGTCTGAACAACCCAGGTAGTCATAAGCATAAGTTAGGCTAAGAAAACTCAGTAGAACTCATTCAAAGCAATTTAATCACAGAAACTCAAGCAAAGAGAGACGAACATTCATGCTAGTACCCAGAACCACATATAGGAGTCTAGGAAAATTAGGGGTTTTAACATAAACGAGATAAAATCACATAATCATTACGATATGCAGAGAATAGACTTAAAATCAAGGAAAAACTCAGTTAAAACCCAACATAGAAGAGGTTCCGAGAAACCCTAATTTGAAAAAGAAGTAAAACATTTTAAAGCTGAAGATTTTTAAAGATTGAGTTGAGAACAATGTAAAACATAAAGAAGCAGGTATGAATCGTTAAATATAATACCAGAGATATGAGAGGTTTAGGCAAAAATTAGGGTTTCATAAGAGAACCAGAGATAATCGGAGAACCTGCCGTGAAACTCAAGGATCGTGGTGGATATGGCGTGGCCGTGTCCAAAACTCCACCGGAAAGGCCGGAACCAACCCATCAGGAGCCCAGGTGTGAGTTGGCATGGCCCAGACCCTCGAGCGCTTCAGAGATGAAGTGAGCCAGATAGAGGAGACCTCATGGAGGCTTGTAGTCGAAAGGAGGGTGGTCGGAGATTGCCGGAGGAAGGCGGAGAGGCTTCATCGGAGACGAAGAGACAGAAGTCTCTAGAGAGACTAGAGAGAGAGAGAGAGACGGGAGACAGAGAGATGAGAGATGAGAGAGATTTGGAAAATGAGGGGGTCGGGGAGGGGGTAGTTGGAATTAATTAAGGAAAGGTTGATCTGGGCCGTTGATCTAATCTGATCAACGACTCAGATTGATCCGGGGTTGGGCCGGGTTAGTTTTAGGACTGGGCTGGGGTGAATTTGGGTTATGGGTATGGGTAAATTGGGTTAAAGATCATATGGGTTGGGTTAAAAATGTGGCTAGATATTAAATAAAAGTGGCTAATTGTTAAATACCCATAAAAATAGATAAATAATTAGTAAAAAATAGCTAATAATTTGTATGAAAGTGAAATTAAGTTTAAATAGGTAATATTACAGTAATTAGCTAATATTAAGTATGAAAAATGCATAAGTTTCTAATTAAAATAATACAAAATGTTCAAATGGGCTATAATTGTGAAATTAGTGTAATTAAAATTAAATGAGACCCAATTGGCTAATTTGTGAAATAATTGAATCCTAATGGAAAAAAGATGATTTAAAGTAGCATACTGAGCTGGGAAACATTTTGAAATTATTTATAACATAGCTTATGAATAATTATTTAAGTATGAAATATTAAACAAACAGGAAAATCATTTAATAAAAATATGGAAAATAGGGAAAAATACCCATTATTACAAAGAGTGATTTTGAAAGCTTATATGAAAGTTTGAAAATAATTTGAGGAAAATTTGGGTATCAACAGCTGCCCCACTTTACCCGGGAAGGATGAAAGAGTTGTCGGGTAAAGATATGATGGCCAATTTTGACCGAGTGGAATTGCGTGAGAGAATTAGGCCGTACCTTGGCTCCCGAGCTTCCTACATATCCATGGTCTTATAGGAATCAGGCCGTGTGTAATTCCGGACTCATCGGCGAACTATACCAATGATGTTTCACAAGAACGGACGCAAGGTGCGAGGTAGGGTAAAAGTAGGAAGGCCTTACGGGGTTGTATCAGAGAATTGGAGCGGTCTGCTCCTTCCTGGTCGGCTGTTCTGGCTGGGTTACCTGCAACTAGAGAACAAACGTATATTGTGCATAATATAAACATGATGCAAATTCTCGTTGGACTATGAATGCTGTCTTTGGACAATTAGGATGATGTCCTTAGACCATGATGTCCTGGGCCATGAATCGCTTAGCGCGGGATTCGCAGGCTATGAAATGATGTTCTCGGGCCATGAGGATGGTGCCTCTGAACCATGATGCCTTTGAATAATGATATGCAAGTTGAATATAAGAGATCCTTAGGCCATGAAATTATGTTCTCGGGCCATGGAGATGGTGCCTCCGAACGATGACGCCTTTGGACAAGTTGGCGATATTTCAGCCCATGAAGAATGCGGTAGTATGCTGTTGGCAAGATAGAGCTTAGTCTTGCAATTTGGGAAAAGAAAGAGAGTAGAGCTTAGCCCGAAATAAAGCGTAAATAAATAAGGTGACTGCTTTGAAAAGGAAGAAAGGAGCTTAGCGTAATGAAGTAAGATGCGGAGAGAGGTAGCGTAGAACCTCGGAAGGCGGAATGATAGCCTTATGCAATGCAGGAAATAAAATGCAGGGGAGGTAGCGTAGAACCTCAGAAGGCAAAATAGGTAGCCTTATGCAAGAAGTAAATGCAGATGGAGGTAGAGCTTAACCTCGGAAGGCAAAATGGTAGCCTGATGCAAAGATGCAAATGCAGATGGAGGTAGAGCTTAACCTCGGAAGGAAGAAAGGTATCCTTATGCATATGCGAATGCAGATGGAGGTAGAGCTTAGCCTCATGCAGACAGAGACAGAGCTTAGTCTCGTAAGGCAAAATGGTAGCCTTATGCAGATGCGAATGCAGATGGAGGTAGAGCTTAACCTCATGCAGACGGAGACAGAGCTTAGTCTCGGAAGGCAGAATGGTAGCCTTATGCAGATGCAAATGCAGATGGAGGTAGAGCTTAACCTCATGCAGACAGAGACAGAGCTTAGTCTCGGAAGGCAGAATGGTAGCCTTATGCAGTGCAGAAATAAAATGACAGTAAGAGTTCTTAGCTGATAATAAAGTGCGGTGACATGATTGTTGCGAATGAAATATCGTTTGCAATGATGATAACAGTAAGCGTTGGCATGTGCGATGAGTTCGAGACCGTATCTCACAAAAGCATGCGTCTTGTTGGGATAATGGGATGTCTCGGGCTTTCGCCATATTTTTTCCTGCATCCAAAGAAAAAGCGTGAGTTCCGTAGAGGGAAGGGTTAGTTCGTATCCCTGCTATCTCGGATCGGCCTATCTGCTTGATGATGATAACTTTGTTTGTACCACAGGGGTAGCGTTGCTAAAACAAGCTATTTTTGAGAAATAAATGTGCATGGTTTTAAAAATATGATATAACATATAGAAAAGAATAATTTTCTTTGGATGATCCGACGACCACGACGCGGTTCAAGACATTGCAACCTCTCTTGCTGCAGAGATTTGAGGGTCCTCCTCAAATTTCTGCCCCAGTTTAATGGGTGAAGGCTTCTTGCTGTTACTAGTGCGGTGCTCGGCTGAACTTGCTTTGGAATTTTGAGGTCCCTCCTCAAAATTCTGCCCCAGTTTCCATTCGTGGGGGAAAATGAAAAGTTTGACCGAACCCATAGGGCTGCCTACGTATCCCCTCTTAAATGTGACCGAACCCATAGAACCCATAGTAGCGCTTGACTGCATCTGAGTTGATTGGTTCAGGCCAAACTTCTCCATCCATATCTGCAAGTATGAGTGCTCCTCCCGTCAGCACTCTGTGAACCATGTACGGGCCCTGCCAATTGGGAGAGAATTTCCCTTTTGCTTCGTCTTGATGAGGAAAGATTTTCTTTAACACCAGCTGCCCCGGTGTGAATCGTCTTGGTTTGACTTTCTTGTTGAAGGCTCTGGTCATTCTGTTCTGATATAGCTGACCATGACAAACCGCGTTCATTCTTTTTCCGTCTATGAGGGCCAATTGCTCATAGCGGCTTCTTACCCATTCTGCGTCGCTAAACTTAGCTTCTTGTATGATTTTCAAAGATGGAATCTCAACCTCGGCGGGAATAACAACCTCTGTGCCGTATACAAACATATAAGGAGTTGACCTAGTTGATGTGCGAACCGTGGTGCGGTATCCCAGTAAGTCGAATGACAGCTTCTCATGCCACTGCTTGTGCTTCTCTATCATATTTATCAGTATCTTCTTGATGTTCTTGTTGGCAGCCTCAACGGCTCCATTCATTTGAGGTCGGTATGCTGTAGAATTCTTGTGTTTTCTCTTGAAGGCCTCACACTTTGTTTTCATCAGGTCACTGTTTAGATCGGAACCATTTTCGGTGATGATTGACTCTGGAACTCCGAACCGAAAAACGATGCGGTCGCGGACGAAATCGACCACAACTTTCTTAGTAATTGCTTTGTATGATGCTGCTTCGACCCATTTGGTGAAATAGTCAATGGCAACCAGAATGAAACTGTGTCCATTGGAGGCTGCAGGCTCGATTGGTCCAATAACATCCATGCCCCAAGCGGCGAACGGCCAGGGTGAACTTGTTGCATTAAGCTCACTGGGAGGTACCTTTATCATATCCCCATGTATCTGACATCGATGGCATTTGCGGATATAGTGGATGCAATCTGTTTCCATGGTCATCCAGAATTAACCAGCCCGAAGTATCTTCTTTGCTAGAACAAACCCGTTCATATGAGGACCGCATGTACCAGCATGTATTTCCTCCAACAACTTCGTTGCTTCCTTTGCTTCGACACATCTTAGCAAACCCAGATCGGGAGTCTCCTGTACATGATTCCTCCTCTGTGAAAGAAATTGTTTGATAACCTTCGAAGAGTGCGCTTCTGAGTAGCGTTTGCAAGCTCTGGGTACTCTCCCTCTGCCAAGTACTCCTTGATATCATGAAACCAAGGTTTTCCGTCTGCTTCCTCTTCAATGTGGGCACAGTAAGCCGGCTGATTGTGGATCCCCACTGGGATGGAATCAATGAAGTTCTTGTCTGGATGCTGGATCATAGATGACAAAGGAGCCAATGCATCAGCGAACTAATTCTGGATTTTGGGAACGTGCCTGAATTCAATCTTTGTGAACCTCTTTCTCAATTCCTGCACACGATGTAGGTATGGCAGTATTTTGGAATTCTTGGTCGCCCATTCTCCTTGGACTTGGTGTATCAATAAGTCTGAATCACCAATCACTAATAATTCCTGAACATTCATGTCGATGGCCAAGTTGAGCCCCAGGATGCAGACCTCATATTCAGCCATAATGTTGGTGTAGGGGAACCTGAGTTTGGCGGATACCGGGTAGTGCTGACCGGTTTCTGAAATCAAGACTGCTCCAATACCCACGCCTTTGAAGTTTGCGGGCCCATCAAAGAACATCCTTCAACCGTCGTAAGATTCTGCAATGTCCTCTCCTACAAATGACACTTCTTTATCGGGGAAATACATTTTCAATGGTTTGTATTTTCCGTCCACAGGATTTTCAGCAAGATGATCGGCCAATGCTTGTCCCTTGACCGCCTTTTGAGTTACGTAAATGATGTCGAACTCACTTAACAGGATCTGCCATTTAGCTAGCTTGCTAGTAGGCATGGGCTTCTGAAAGATGTACTTGAGCGGATCCATCCTTGATATGAGGTACGTTGTGTAGGCGCAGAAATAATGCCTCAGCTTCTGTGCGACCCAAGTCAAAGCACAACAGGTGCGCTCTAATAGAGAATACCGGGCCTCATACAGAGTAAACTTCTTGCTGAGGTAGTAAATTGCTTTCTCTTTCCTCCCTGTTTCGTCATGTTGCTCGAAAATGCAACCGAAAGCTCCATCTAATACGGCCAGGTAGAGTAACAGGGGTCTACCCGGCTCTGGGGGTACCAAGACTGGTGGTGTTGAGAGATACTCTTTGATTCTGTCGAAGGTCTTTTGACAATCCTCAGTCCATTTGGTGGCAGCATCCTTTCTTAGCATTTTGAAAATTGGTTCACAAATGACGGTAGACTAGGCTATGAACCGGCTGATATAATTGAGCCGTCCCAGGAAGCTCATAACATCCTTTTTGTTCCTTGGTGGCGACAATTCTTGGATGGCTTTGACCTTTGATGGATCTAGCTCTATTCCTCGACGACTGACAATGAACCCTAGCAGCTTACCAGCAGGAACCCCGAACGCACACTTTGCGGGGTTAAGTTTCATATTGTATTTCCTTAACCTGTTGAAGAACTTTCTCAAATCTTCCTTGTGATCGGCAGCTTTCTTTGATTTGATGATGACGTCGTCCACGTATACCTCGATCTCCTTGTGAATCATATCATGGAATATAGTGGCCCCTACATTCTTCAGACCGAATGGCATCATCTTGTAACAATACACCCCCCACGGCGTAATGAATGCCGTTTTCTCAGCATCTTCCTCATCCATCCAAATCTGATGGTAACCAGCAAAACAATCTACAAAGGACTGTTGTTCGTGCTTGGCACAATTATCAATTAGGATGTGTATGCTTGGCAGGGGGAAGTCGTCCTTCAGACTGGCCCGGTAGTCGACGCAGACTCTGACCTTCCCATCTTTCTTTGGTACAGGCACAATGTTAGCTAACCATGTAGGATATTCGACCACTCGGAGAACCCCGACGTTGATCTGCTTGGTGACCTCTTCTTTGATTTTCAAGCTCATGTCTGGTTTGAACTTCCCATGCTTTTGCTTCACTGGTGGGCATGTTGGATTGTTTGGCAGTTTGTGGGCCACAATAGATGTACTGAGACCAGTCATGTCATCATATGAACAGGCGAATATGTCTTCATATTCCCTTAAGAATTCCGTATATTCCTCCTTTTCTGACGGCGACAGATGAATGCTGATGCGTGTTTCTTTAACGTTCTCTGCGTTTCCCAGGTTGACGACCTCAATATCGTCCAAGTTAGACTTAGGTCTATTCTCAAAGTTCTTGACCTCTTTAACAATATCCTCAGGTATATCATCCTCGTCTGACTCGAGATCCATTTGTTGCGTTGCCTCGTTGCAGGTCACAGTTGTCGGTTCATCAAGATAAGTAATAGTAATGTCGTGTAAATAAAGTAATGGGAGGAAAACAGTAGCAAGTAAATATAAGATTTATAAAGAAACTGTAAATGCTTTGTTAAATTGAATAATTGTTTGAACATAGGAGCTCTTTCTTGCAGAAATTTAAAATGCGAAAAAAAAGAAAATTCTTTAAATAAATAAACTGTAAATAATGCTTGTTTTGTTAGCCTTGCTACCCCAAGGCTCGACGGGATTTGGTTTTCCTGACGGACCAATTGTTGAGATATGATCCCTTGCTCACGCCTTGTATGGAAGGGCCTTCCTCCCCCTCCTCTTCAAGAATGACACAGCAGTCCATGTCCTCATCATCCAGAAATAGATCCCTTATTGCCGCTAGTGCCTCTTCTTCGTCTGTACCATATGTGATGTCAGCTGGTTGGAAAGTTTTCTCTATGTGGGGTATTGGCTGCTCTAATGGGTAATAGGGGCCGCGCCATGGTGGCGACCAGTCCTTGAACTCCTTCCAAGTGTACTCGTACCCTAGACCAAAAGTAGTACCGTGCTTCTTGAGTGTTATTGGTTTTGTTATTCCTTGGAGATTCTTACCGAGCCCTTTACCCGGCTCGTACCTTTGCCAGTTTAATATGCTTTAGGTCTTACTGCCCCACCACTTGTCTTTGTCAATGACGTTAACACGTTCTACGTTGTGATAGATTTCTCCACCCAACTTCCTCCTTCCATCAATGACTGAAAAGGGTTGGCGACCATAGATATGGTTGTTACCGTCTCCATGAATGATTACCTCTTGGTGATTCCATTCAAACTTCACAGCTTGGTGTAGGGTTGATGCCACGGCCCCAGAAGCGTGGATCCAAGGTCGTCCCAACAGTAAGTTGTAGGATGCAGGCACATCTATCACTTGGAAATCTACATCGAACCAAGTTGGTCCTATCTGTAAGCATAAGGTGATTTCTCCCATGGTGGACCTCTGCAAACCATCGAAGGCCTTTACGTTGATCTCTCCTTCCTTTATCTCATGTAGACTCTTGCCCAATCTCTTGAGTGTGACCAACAGCCAGATGTTGAGGCTAGTACCCCCATCAATTAGGATCCTTGTGATGAAATTATCCTCACATTGTACAGTGATGTGTAGTGCTCTGTTATGCCCTAGTCTCTTGGGCGGTAGCTCATCTTCATGGAAAGTGATCTTGTGACTCTCCAGTATCTGGCCCACTATGTTGGCCATTTCCCCACTGGTGATATTGTCTGGCACGTATGCTTCACTCAGCACCCTTAGCAAAGCATTCCTGTGACTTTTAGAGTTTTGTAACAGGTAGAGGATGGATATCTGATCTGGCGTTTTGTTCAACTGGTCGAGGATTGAGTATTCCTTGGCTTGTATCTTTCTCCACTGATCGTCTAAACCTGTTTCAATGATGGGGGGGATGATTGTTGGCCTGCTTGCTACACTCGGTCAAATGTTCGAGGGTATAAACTCTGCCAGTTCTCGTCATACCCTGTGCAACGATGGCTTCTTTAGACTTGCCTTTACCTTTCCTCCTTGCTTCAGCGGTATAGTCCCACGGAATGGCGTCTGAGTAAAAGGGTGTCGTTGTTGACATTGCCACTGGAATAGGTGGGGTCATTCTTATTCCTTCCAGAGTATATGTTATAGATGGCCGGACTGCAACTTCGAGCGGTCGTACAAACTCGACTTCGATCGATCCTGGGACCTTTCCCTTCAACGAGTGATGTCGATTCAAACTCAAGTGGAATGGACATGTTTACCTCAACTACCTCAGATGGCTGCATCTGGACCACGATTGGATTAAGAGTAATCGCAGGCTTCTTCGAATCACCCTCGGAAATTAGCCCAATTGATCCCTCGGGACCCAAATAATCTTCAACCTCAATCATGTGGACACCTTTATGGTCAGGCAGCGGATTACTGCGAACATTAGGAGCAGGGTCCTTAGCTACAACGATCTTGTTATCTATGAGGTTTTGTATCTTGTCCTTCAAGGAACGACATTCCTCGATAGTGTGCCCCTTCATGGCGGAGTGATAAGCACGTGTTTTGTTTGGGTTGACCCACTGAGATGGGTTTTAAGGGACGACAACGGGAATGGGTGTGACATAACCGACGGCTTTAAGCTTTTTGTATAATTGGTCAATGGGTTCAGCTATGACAGTATACTGTTTTGGTGGACGACAGTCGAAGTTTGGGCGAGGTCTCGGGAAGTTTTGGCAATTAGGTGGTGATTGATAGTGTTGGGAATTGTAGGCATTATAGACGGGAGCTGGTTGTGAGTATCTGGGCGAGGTAGGCTGATATGTGGATGGAAGAGTTTGGTAGGTGGGTGAGGGTGTCTGGTATTGAGGTGAGGGTGCTTGGTAGCTTGGAGATGGTTGGTATGTGAAGGAAGGTGTGGGGTAGACTTGGTATTTGGGAGAGGACTTGGCTTGTTGTGCCACCATCACGGCTCCTACATCCCTTTTCTTGGACACACCACCGGATTGCAGAGCTTTATTGGTAACCTGTAAAGCTTGAAAATTAGTAACCATACCGTTTTTGATACCTTCCTCGATTTGTTCTCCTAGCTTGATAATTTCAGAAAACTTGTGCCCCTCGATGATCATCAGCCGCTCATAGTACTGAGGATCCTGAGCGCGCACAAAGAATTTCTTCATTTGTTCCTCCTCCAAGGATGGTCTGACCTTGGCAGCCTCTGACCTGTAACGAGTAGCATACTCGCGAAATGTCTCTGTTGGTTTCTTCTTTAAGTTCTGGATGTAGAACACATCCGGTGCGTTCTCCGTGTTGAATCTGAATCTATCCATGAAGTCCGTAGCCATGTTCACCCAATTGATCCATTTCTTTGGATCCTGGTTGATGTACTAGAATAGTGCATCACCTTTAAAACTCCTCATGAAGAGTTTCATACGGTTCTTTTCATCTTTCCCAACGCTGACCAATTTGTCGCAGTAAGTCCTCAGATGGACTCTTGGGTCACCAGTACCATCAAACATCTCGAACTTAGGAGGTTTGTACCCCTCGGGCAGTTCAACATCGGGCTATATGCAAAGATCCTCATAGTTCAATCCCTCAACCCCTTTAACTCCTTCGACGCCCTGAACTCGGTTGGTCAATTTCTTGAGTTCCTCGGCTAGATTCCTGATGAGCTTATCCTTCTCGTCGGACTCATGGGTATGCGATGTGGAATGAGCTACGGTTTCCACATAAATGGGGTTGTCATAAGCCTGGAAGTGGTCTCTCGTCTGATCCTGGAGAGGCAGAGTGTTGTAGTGACATGTGTTGCGTTGTGCTGGTGGAGCTGGATCTTTGGGGTGATTGGGTTGTTTGGGGATGTTTTGTGGTAAAGTCGGGTTCAAAGAATTTTGGAAGTGAACGTCTGGGACGTTGAGGGAGAATGAAAAGTTGGCCAAGTTCTTGACTTGATCAAGTTCCTCTTGGAACTTTAGCAGCTTCTTCTCTAGTGGAGACATACCCTCGTGCAGAACCTGAATACCCTGACCATCAGTGATCTCAACCTGTTCATCCCTGTTGTCTTTTCTAGTACCGCTTGCATCTGCCATCTTGGTTTTACCCTTGCTTTTTACTTTGGGAAGACTGGGAGGAAGAGTAGGAGGAGGGCCCCTTGATCTGGTGCAATAAGTTATTGATGCCAGAGTGCATGATCTAACCTTTAGGGAAGGGGAATAACTAAAAAAAGTAGTAAAGTTAGTGAAGATTATGAAGAATATTGCGGTAATTTAAACACGTAATGCGAAAAATGTAAAACGCATACTAAGTTGGGGAACCTATTTATGCCTGAGGTAGGCCTAACGACAAATTAATTTGGAGAACTTAAATACTAAATGCCTCATTTTATTGATAATAAAATAGACAAATCCAACTCGACTCTAAGAATTCGAAAAATATAAAATGTCACTAATGGCCAGTGGCCTTATTACATAAAAAGCAAAGTAAAGACAAATCCTATCTATTTGGTCCCCAGAAGGACCTTCCCCAGACTCGGCACCTCTACTTTCCTTGATCAACATTCCCATCTCGCGGAGTCTCAGCAACAAGTACGTTTTGGCTAGAATTCCCGCTTCAGCTCCCTCGGTCTTTTGACAGGTCTCGATCCTCCTGAGGAACTTTTCCTCCAAGTCAACCATGCCTTGTTCCAAGTGTGCTAGCCTTTGAGTGGAAGTGATGGCCATGTCTTTTAATTCCTCGATCAGCTTCTTGTTGGCTATGTGGATTTTGTGATGATCTTCTTCACAGTCACAGAGCGTTTTGCGAAGCTGGTTGAGCCTAGTTGTTGCCTCAGCTTTCTCATCTATGACCCTATGTCCTCGAGCGAACCCTGGCTCAACACTTCCTCCACAGTTTTCTTCCAACCATCCCAGATAGTAAGGAGAGAAACCAGCATGATACCTGTCGAGCTCGATAGTATTCTTCTCCAACCGGATCCTGCAGTGCCACAATTGCTGAGCTTGACCCTTGTGAGGGCTGTCATCATTTTGGAAGTCCACCCTGAGATGACTCATTTTCTCGACCCTTGGGACGACTTGCTTCCTCCCTGCCTCCCTCATGACGCAAATCGGGACGTAAGGGTATGTCCCTCTAAGACCAATCAATATCAAGAACGGAGTGTCTCTAGTCCGAATGATGAATTCGTCGGTCGGGAAACACTCGAACGTCCATTGGATCTGATCCTTGGTCAGATTTTCCAATAATTCAACCCATCCATCGACATTCTCTGGCTGTGAAAACATGTCGGGGATGTAGTTCATATGCTTTGGATGATGGAAAGCAATATGATCATCCTAAACTCTCCTATGTATGTCTTGATGGCAGTCACCCCTTTGCAAATGCTCGGTGAGCCAAAGCTGAAGTAGCAGGTTGCCCTCAAAATGTTTCACTCCTCGTTGACAGTTCTCCAAAGCTCGGTATATGTCAGCAACAATCATAGGTACAATGCTGAAATCCTTTCCGTTGATCCCTTCAGTCAAAGTCTTGGTAACCATAGATAATCTGGTGTGAATTCTCCCCTTCTTTGTCGGGAAGACCATCAATCCCAAAAAGTAGAATATGAAGACGAATACCCGACGGTGAATGTGTCCTAGAGAGGTGAGGGCGAACTCTTCCTGATATGTGTGGTAAGACTGACTACGGCCATACCTCTCGTACAAGTAGTCAAAGGGGATGTACGAGTCTTCCAAGCAGACTAAGTCCGGATTCTTCTTGAGTCCCATACACATGAGAAAACCCCGGCCTGTTCGGTTTTCAGGCATCAATAACCCTTGAGACTCCCAAGGAAAACCAGCTAAACCCCCTATCTCCTCTAGCAGCGGTGTCATCTAATTGTTCCCAAATCGAAAAACCTACCGATCACAGTCCCAGAATAAGATGGCAGCCTCTATCACCATGTTATTAGGCTGAATGTCCAAGAGAGAGGGCAGGTTGCCCAGGTGTTTTCTGACTACTGTTTTGTCGCTTGAGTGCAAGTCTTCCCACAAATTCAGAAGTTTTGGGGGGATGTTGGTGACCATGTCAAATCTGGGGACTTCGTGCCTCATTTCTGCAAAGTAAACAGGTTAGGCCCTTACCCTTACCAGACTCGACTATTTAACATCAATAATTATCATGAGCATTTAAGTTCTCCAAATAAATGCACAGAACGTGAAGGCGTCCTTTTGGGTTCCAGGGAAACCCAATGGATTTTGGACAAGGCTATCTTAAAGGCTATTGTGCGGACAACACGTTAGACTTGCTAGGTTTGACCATGATGCATGCAACATACAATAGAGTAAGGTTTCTATTGGGGTTTTAGACTGGTACCCTTGAGCGAACAACTCAAGGGGGAAAGGCACGGAGCTGTCGACTGCACCGCTGATCGACTAGTTTTACCGCAAATATGCCTTTCCGAATTTAGGGGTAGTAATATCGGAATAGCGCAACCACTCATTGTAAGTGTTTCTATAGGATTCAGTTTCAGCACGAGTGGGAATATGAATGCGGAGCATGATAAGCATTAAAACAATTAAGCATATATTTTCACGTTGTGGAAAACAGTAAAGAAAAAATAAATGCGACAGTTATAACGGAAAGCAGTTACAAGGAAAACACGTAGATATGTCAGTTTGGTTAGGAAAATAAATACTTGCAGAATTAAACAATTAATAACATGTAATGGGGAATAGGAAAGTGTGTAAGCATTTAAACATAATAAAATTCCAAATTCACAAGACAACTTGTAACGGTATAAGCCTAGGGAAGATCCCCAGCAGAGTCGCCATGCTGTCGTGCCCCCTTTTTCTATCGCACGGGTTAGGTGCGGAAAGATCGAGTTTATGACATTTTGGACAACTCCTTAAAAGAAAGGGTTTAAGGAAGAGTCGCCACCTAACGATGATTATGGTGCGTTACCAGAGACTAGGTAAAGGCTTGAAATTATCCCAAGGGGAAGGTGTTAGGCACCCCTAAAGATCCACAACTGGGTGTCCTAGCCAATAAGTTTTGTGAATTTGGACGGTGAACAAGTAGCAAGTAAGGTTCATATAAGAGGAGATTTCAAACAAGCATAAAAATCTTTAAAGATTTTGGAGAAAGTATAAAAATAAACATTTGAAAAGAAACTGTCCTAGGTTTAAAGTAATATGGATCACATCAATGCAATACCCGGTATGTCACACCTCAAAGAGGCGTCTACATGTGGTATTAGCGCACCGGTCATCATATCCGTATTCTACCCTTCCCACCCCGTAAAGGTGATTAAAATGCGTGTGTTGGTTACGAATGCTTATTGTGTGCCATTACCCGTCCCATTCTATAAGTCCTAGAGGGTATTTAGGACTACTAATCCTATAGGGTGAGTACTAGGTTGGACCCCTAAGTTTAAAGGATAAAATACTAGGCGACATGCATAACATGTAGGACTGCACGTATAAGGGAGCACATAGAGGGGGCAAGTAAAGGCTCATAAATCCCTCCACAGATAAACATACAATTGGCACGTCTCAAACACACTTAGAGTCTCAGAGATGGAGTTCTAAAAAGAGTTTTTGGGTAAAACAATGATCTATAAGAGGAGTCTGATTTAGAAAACTAAATGATGGAGTAGACAATTCAACTTAACATGAGTAATTCAGAAAATGGTTGATTTTCAGAAATGCAGTTGTTTATAGACAGCAGTAAGATTTAGAAAATATGCAGGGATTTAAAGTTTCCAAAAAAATACAGATGAAAATCATTAAAGCATGTTTTGCAGTGATATAGTGATTTTAAAAGAGAAGTTACTAAAATGCAGTAGCTTAACAGAGAGTACTAGTTAAAAAGAGAATTATAGTAAAAAGGTGGTAAAATTATATCAAAAATAGCAGTTTGACAGAGTAAGGACTCAGAATGGCACGATCAGAGCGGAGTGAAGTAGCTTTACAACACAACAGTATAAAAACATAATAATGCAAGAACCAAAAAATCTTAAGTGTTAACAAGTGCACGACTTCAAGATTTGTTAAGAATATATATAGAGGAGTTTTAATAAGAAGTGGGGTAACCTTCAGAGAGGTAAAATCAAGAATGGGAGCAGCAGAGTTCAAAAAGGTTAAAAGAGGCTGATTAAACTAGTAGAACATAATTGATTTGATTTTAATATGCATTAGGCCTAAAGTTTGCCTAGGCGTCGTATACATTGCCTAACTATCTCAAAGAGTGAACATGCATATTTGGATTCTGATTTTAAAGGTATATATTTGCAGAAAATGTTTCAAGTTGACTAATCATATTTTTATGGGATTATTAGATTAACATGATAATCGGGCTTTCAACTACCGTAGTTTGACAAATAAGAAGTCCTAAAGGCAAGATAACTAATGCACACAGGAGTACCCTGAAACATGGTTTCTAAATGCAACAGTCATGTATATGCAGAGGCAGTGTCATTGTGGCAACCATTTCTTATAATTATTTGACTAGAACATGATTTCTAAGCTGGACAGTAATTGTAACATCCTATTACTGGTAGTTAACATGATTTGCTAAGTGATCATGAGTGTGATGAGATGCTGAAGTAAAGAAACCTAAAACATGACTTACTAATGCATGGAAAATAAGTCCTAAACAGGATTTCTATTGCGCACATAGGTGAAGTAAATCCTAAACATGTTTTCTACCCGGATTTATACTAAACATTCATAACCCCACCCATTTAACTATCCAGCCCCAATTATTCGTTTACAAATTATTACAACCTGAATAATAAATTACATTAATAATAAATAAAAAAGAAAACAAGAAGTTATTCTATAGGGAGCCTTCAACCAGGTCCAATCTCCCAGCCTCACTCCTTTCGAGTTCCAGAGCCTTAATGGCCTGGGTGCGGCAAAGCTCCCAAAGGGTCCAATGGATCCCTTGCCAATACCAGCACCGAGGAAGATTGCCAAGATTTTAACAAAGTGCAGTGTGGAATTACCAGCCTTGTATGTCAAAGTTCCATGAGTACTCAGGGGTACTCAAGGCAATGCTCACATGAAGGGGGTAGGACCTAATTTTCTAGGAGTAGTGTAATGTGCAGGGAATAGAGGAAAGTTCATAGTTTAAGAAAAGAGTTTTTAAAACTGGAGAGTTAGTTTTTGAAAGATTAACTTAAAATAGACAGAAAACATTAATCAATAGTTTAACAATACATGATTGTACACAAGGATAATGGATCACATAATAACACCAAGAGATACAGAGATATTATGAAAACTCACTTAAGCATGAGTATACAAAATCAAAGAGGTTCAGGGGACCAATAAATGGCCAAGTTTAGACAGTAATAGGAGACAATAAAAGAAGACAGTTGTGATAAGTGAAATTAAGAGCAAGTAGCAGTCATATGAGCACGCAAGTCAAATATTGACAGATGAAAAGTTCAGGGAACCAGGGATGGGAAGGTTCACACATGTTACTAAACAAGAATAGAAATGGCCTAACAAATGTATACAAGAATAGGTGCAGCTCATAACAAATACTGGCTTAACCATAAACAGGTAAAGAGTTGAGCATGTCAAGTATCATCAGGAAAAAGAGGGCATCAATTGCATGTAGAACAATAGAAGCATAGGTAGAAAACAACTAGGAATACAACATACTGAAATAGTAATAGCCACATTGGTTTGTAACTTTGGAATTTAATCAAGACATACAGTAACAAGAGAGAGTAGAAGAATGAAAGAGCCAAGTATAAGCACAATATTGGCCTAGGCTTATAGCCGGCCAATGACAATAGCAGAGTAAAGAAAAGAAGAGAAAAATCACAAGAGAGAGCTTAGAGTAGTACTGATAAGAGAGAGGAACACAAGTCTTTGTGTGTCTATTTGTGAAAATGTAACGACCTGGCCGGTCGTTTTGGGGAGTTAGCGCCCCGATCCCCTGATAATTGTTCCTCCCTTGTCTTATTAGGTTAATGGAACGAGTCGGAGCGTTGAGTGATAAAAATTGGAGTGTTTTTGGACATAAAGTCCTTTAAGGTGAGCTTTGACCTTAGAAATTGGGCCGGAGCGGGAGCTATGTGAAGACGGATTCGGAATGGAAATTCGTTGATTTCGTCAGCTCCGTTGAGTGATTTTCGGGTTGGGAGCGTGTTCGGAATGTGTTTTTGAGGCCATACGTAGATTTATGCTTGAATTGGCGAAAGTTAGAATTTCAGCGATTTCGGCCGATAGGTGAGATTTTGATATTGGACTCGGAATGGAATTCCGAAAGCGAAAGCAGGTACGGAATGTCATTTATGACATGTTTGCAAAATTTGAGGTCATTCGGACGAGTTTAGACATGGTTCGGCGTCGGAAGTGAATTCTTGAAAATTCCTAAGTTCCTAGGCTTGAATCTATGCATTTTTGGATATTTTGATGTTAGGGGACGTGTTTTTAAGGCTCGACTAAGTTGGAATAAGGTATTGGGGTCAGCTGGTGGTTTTGGTTGAGGTCCCGGGGGCCTCGGAGTCGATTCGAATATTTAATGGGAAGTTTGGAAAATTTCAAAGTGCTGAACCAGACCTGTATCTGGTGTTCCGCACCTGCGATGGAATTTTCGCAGGTGCGAGCACGCAGGCGCGGGACTTATGCCGCAGGTGCAAAGCCCCAGTGGCTTGGTCAAGGATCGCAGGTGCGACCTGGGCTCCGCAGGCGCGGAACCGCAAGCGCGGAACCGCAGGCGCGGAACCGCAGGCGCAACCTTCCTATCGCAGGAACGGTCCTAGTGGCCTGGTCAGGGATCGCAGGCGCGACCTGGGCTCCGCAGGCGCGGAACTGCATGCGTGACCTTTCTATCACAAGATCGGTCCTAGGGCTTTAAGTGATTTTCCGCACCTGCGATGATTATTCCGCAGGTGCGGGACTGCAGGTGCGGTTAAAGGGATCGCAGTTGCGGAAATCCCTGTTCATATTCTAAAAATCCGAGGGTTATGTTATTTCACCATTGTTGAGTTGTGGGAGCTCGGGAGGGGCGATCTTTGAGAGGATTTTCACGTGGGTAATCGAGGTAAGTGATTTCTAACCATCATAGGTTAATTTCCATGATTCTAGTCTTAAATTCCACCCTTAATTCGAGATTTT
>MDKH01009165.1:0-25233 GCA_005239495.1 Nicotiana undulata
GCTGTCCAGCGTCCACAGCTTCTCCACTTCCCTTCCTCATTTAGTTTTAGCATTTGATTCAGATATATTTATATATATATATATATATATATATTATAGTTTTAGCAGAGTTAGGTTTATTTATTCTTAGATTCTCATGACTATTGACTCCAGTTCTTAAGAGGTTTGTTTAGACTATTATTGGGACGCTAAGACTAAAATTCATTATTCTATGTTTGGTTGCATGTTTATTATTGAATTGTGAACTCTTATAATTGAACAAATGTGTAGTAAGGTGATGGTTGGCTAGCCTAATTCCACGATAGGCGCCATCACGGCATGTTAGGATTTGGGATCGTGACAAGTTGGTATCAGAGCTCTAGGTTACATAGGACTCAACGGTCATGAGCAAGTTCAGTAGAGTCTTGCTGATCTGTATGAAGACGTCTGTACTTATCTTTGAGAGGATGCAGAACCTTTAGGAAACATCTCTATTTTCTTGAACTCTTTCGTTCCAATCTATTGATTCTTGAAATCTAAACTCATGTTGTTTCATTTTCTCATAGACGGTGAGGACACGCAATACCGATCAGGATGACCAGACACCAGCCAGACCCACAAGGGGTCGAGGCTGTGGTAGAGGTAGGGGACCAGCTCAGGCAGCAGCCGGGGTAGTACTACAGGATCCCCTTATCGTTCAGGATCAGGTTCCCAATGATGGCGCTCCAGTGGGACAGGCTCAGGAACTGGCAGTGCCTATTGTTATTCCGGGTCTTCAGGAGACCCTGGCTCAGATATTGATGGTGTGTTCCAGTTTAGCTCAGGCAGTTGTTATGTCCACTACTTCCACTGCAGCTCAGGCCGGGGGAGGCAATCAGACTCCCGCTGCCCGGACACCTGAGCAGGATCTGAGGCTATTCAGACACCAGGGGTAGACCCAGCCCAGCCGGTTGTCCCAGTTCAGGATTTTGTGGTTCCAATTATTCCCGAGGATGAGCAGCGTAGACTGGAAAGGTTCAGCAGACTTAAGCCTCCGACTTTCAGCGGCACAGAGGGTGAGGATGCCCAAGGTTTTCTGGATAAATGCCAGAAGATACTACATATTGCGGGTATTTTGGAGACCAGTGGGGTCTCGTTTGCTACATTTCAGTTTGCGGGTGCTGCTTTTACTTGGTAGGAGTCATTCGAGAGGCGTAGGCCGGTTGGTTTAGCACCACTCACTTGGCAGCAGTTCTCCACGATCATTTTGGAGAAGGATGTTCCTATGTCCCACAGAGAGGAGCAGCGCAGGCAGTTTGAGCAGTTGCGACAGGGAGAGTTGTTAGTTACTTAGTACGAGATGAGGTTTTCCGAGTTGGCGAGACATGCTTCTGAGATTGTCCCTACTGATAGGGAGAGGATTAGGAGGTTTGTAGATGGTCTTACTCATCAACTTCAGATCTTGATGACCAGAGAGGGAGTGTCTGGAGCTACGTTTGAGCAGGTTGTCAACATTACTCGGGATATTGAGTCGGTTCGTAGGCAGGATCGTGAGGAGAGGGAGGTCAAGAGGCCTCGGGGATCAGGTAACTTCAGTGGTGCCCCTTCTAGAGGGCAGTTTCAGCACAACAGAGGGCGTTCATTTAGACCTCCACAGCCAGTTCGCCCAGCTTATAGTGGTGTATCTTCAGGGCAGGGTCCTCGCAATTCTCATCAGGGACGTTCATATTTTAGTACCCTTCCTGCTCAGAGCTCCGCCCGAGCATCATCTTATCAGGGTTCTTCTATGCATGGTTCGTCGGGTGGTTACCATGGTGGAAGGGGTTTTCGTCAGTTTTCATCTCCAGCTCTAGGTAATTGTTATGAGTGTGGAGAGTTCGGACATGAGTGGGGGAAGTGTCCCCGTCGTCCTAGTAGTTCAGCTCAGTAGTGGGTTCAGCCCTTGACTTCAGCCCCAGTCACATCACCACCTACCCAGGCAGCCAAGGGTGGTGGTCAGGCAGCTAGAGGCCGTCCTAGAGGGGGAGGTCGAGTAGGTGGAGGCCAGCCACGTATTTATGCACTTCCGACTAGGCCTGATGCCATGGCATCCGATGTAGTGATTATAAGTACTATTTTAGTTTGTCACAGTGATGCTTTGGCTTTATTTGACCCTGGTTCCACGTACTCTTATGTCTCATCCTATTTTGACCATTTTCTCAATATGCCCCGTAAGTCCTTAGTTAAATTTGTTCATGTTTCGACTCCGGTGGGTGATACTATTGTTGTGGACCATGTGTATTGGTCGTGTCTTATATCTATTGGGGGTCTGGAGACCCGAGTGGACTTGATGTTACTCATTATGGTCGATCTTGATGCTATTCTGGGCATGGATTGGTTATCCCCATGTTATGTTATTCTTGATTGTCACGCTAAGACCGTTACCTTAGCTATGCCCGGAGTTCCGAGAGTCGAGTGGAGAGGGGCTATAGAGTATGTGCCTAGCAGAATAATTTCTTATTTGCAGGCTCAGTGTATGGTTGAGAAAGGGTGTGAATCTTATCTTGCCTTTGTAAGGGATGTTAGTAGTGAAACTCCATCTGTTGATTCTGTTCCTATAGTCCGTGATTTTCCGGATTTATTCCCTGCAGACCTGCCAGGCATGCCACCTCACAGGGATATTGACTTTGGTATCGACTTGGTGCCCGACACTCAGCCTATCTCTATTCCACCTTACCGCATGGCACCAGCAGAGTTGAAAGAATTAAAGGAGCTGCTTCAGGAACTCTTAGATAATGGGTTCATCCGGCCTAGTGTGTCACCTTGGGGTGCACCGGTGTTGTTTGTGAAAAAGAAAGATGGCTCCATGCGTATGTGCATTGATTATAGACAGCTGAATAAGGTTACGGTGAAGAACCGACACCCTTTACCTCGTATTGATGACTTATTTGATCAGCTCCAGGGAGCTAAGGTGTTCTCCAAGATTGACTTAAGGTCTGGGTATCATCAGCTGAAGATTCGGGATTTTGACATTCCGAAGACTGCTTTCAGGACCAGATATGGTCATCATGAGTTTCTGGTTATGTCATTCGGGCTGACCAATGCCCTAGTCGCGTTCATGCAGTCGATGAACAGTGTGTTTCAGCCTTACCTTGATTCATTCGTCATTGTGTTCATTGATGACATCCTGGTGTATTTTCGTAGCCAAGAAGAGCATGCTCAGCATTTGAGAGTGGTGTTGCAGAGGTTGAGGGAGGAGAAGCTTTATGCAAAATTCTCCAAGTGTGAGTTTTGGCTTGGTTCAGTTCTTGGGGCACGTGGTGTCTAGTAAGGGTATTTAGGTTGATCCGAAGAAGATTGAGGCGGTGCAGAGTTGGCCCAGACCGTCCTCAACTATTGAAATTAGGAGTTTCCGTGGTCTGGCGGGATATTACCGTCGTTTTGTGGAAGGATTCTCTTCTATTGCTTCACCATTGACCAGATTGACCCAGAAGGGTGTTCCATTCAGGTGGTCCGATGAGTGTGATGCTTCTAGAGTTGGCTTGGGAGCGGTATTAATGCAGGACAGTAGGGTGATTGCCTACGCGTCTAGACAGTTGAAGGTGCACGAGAAGAACTATCCAGTGCATGATCTTGAGTTAGCTGCTATTGTTCATGCCTTAAAGATTTGGCGACATTATTTGTATGGAGTGCAGTGTGAGATTTACACCAATCATCGTAGCTTGCAGTATATGCTAAGGCAGAAAGACTTGAATTTGCGACAGAGGAGGTGGTTGGAGCTTCTCAAGGACTATGACTTGACTATTTTGAATCATCCGGGGAAGGCCAATGTAGTGGCCGATGCCTTGAGTCGCAGAGCCGAGAGTTTGGGGAGTCTAGCTTATCTTTTAGCAGCAGAGAGACCATTAGCACTTGATGTTCAGGCTTTAGCGGGTCAGTTGGTGAGATTGGATTTGTCAGATCCTCCACGGGTGGTAGCTAATATGGCTTCCCGGTCTTCCTTATTTGATCGGATTAAGGCACACCAGTATTATGACCGGCATTTGTTAGTTCTCCAGGACAGGGTCCGTAGAGGTGATGCGAGAGATGTGACTATTGGTGATGATGGACTTATGAGGATGCAGGGTCGTATTTGCATGCCCAATGTAGAGGGTAGTCGAGAGTTGATATTAGAAGAGGCTCACAGCTCGCGGTATTCTATCCATCCGGGTGCCGCGAAGATGTATCAGGATCTGAGACAGCAGTATTGGTAGAGACGTATGAAGAGAGTCACCCAATCTGACTTGGTCCCGAATATAAAACAAAACTCTAGTGCGTTGTCAACACATGAGCACTCCCAAAGAAGCAACCAGATGAATTATTTTACTTGTACATCACATACACAAGAAGCATAAACTCTGAGTTTTCCCAAAACCTGCACATGAATCGATAAGAAGAAATATAGCACACATTCATCAAAGTTCTTTGCTCAAATTACCCCTGATGTTTTCTTTTCTTAGTCATAACTAATACACCAGTGCACCAATAACTAGAAGTCGCACAAGTAGAGAATCACGCGATCTAATCGTAGACGATGGGCTCCCCCACTTAGCTTTAAGCTACAATAACATAAATGTAGAACCCACAATGATTACTCCTTCTCAACTACCGTGATCTCGCACCGATAACCCCCCAAATTCCTCGTAATCCCGTGTTAAACTTTTCATGAACATTCCGAACTGTCAGCCACAATCGCTCATTCGACCTCCTGCTGGGTAGTGAGTAGAACTCTTCGTAGAAACTTCATCGAAATCGCACAATCACTAACCTGATCACAGGAGATAGCCCACCTGTGGAATTCATTACCGACATCTTCCAATGACGTTGCACTGGAAAAAACTACCACAAAATCAGTAAACCCTCCTGAGCCTAAGTTGTACAAGTCTATTCATTCCCCATTGACATCAATTGAAAGTCCGGCAATACATTCCAAACTCGAAGTCATGTCCTGTCCCATAATAATAATCAAGCTCTTACACCCATGAACACTCCAAGCAAGATTTTTTTCTTGCATATTCAACCTTACTTGGTACAGTAGCCACCATTCCAAATACAATTCGTAGACCCAGTCACTGTCCAGCATGATCCCCAAATCGATCTAAAATTTTCTCAAGCCATGTGGCCATCCTACCATAGAATCCATATGCTATTCCTCCACTCCCACTTCGGTTAAACCGTCTCCTTTAAGAAATTTCTCGACTTATGCTTTTCATACTTGATCTGCTAGCAATTAAATCACCGTGAGAAACCTCCCATCATGTCCTTCCTCATCCTTCACTGCCTAAATACTGCCTCAAAGCAATATCCATCTCTGTAGCACCTAATCTAATAAATTGCTACCAACTCTAAGCCTCCTTGAACCTCATCTTTCTTGATCCATAAAAATCATAAACAACTATTCGATTCTTGTCACGACCCCAAATCCTAACCGGTCGTGATGGCGCCAATCGTGGGACTAGGCTAGCCAACAATCACCTATTTATACATTCTTTTACAAATCTCAATTTAATTTTCAATATTTCCTAGACATATAAAATTTCCAAATCTTTAAACAAAACAAAGTACGCTAAACAGGCTATAATCGTCCCCAAAATCTGGAGCCAACAGGTCACGAGCATCTAAGAATGATACCAATAGTACTACTGACATAATACGAAGTTTCAAAACAAAATGCTAAATACAAAATACGAAAAGGGAAGTGGAGATGCTGTGGACGCTGGACAGCTACCTCGATATCCCAACTATGACTCTGCACAGACAAAGATGGCTAACGCTTCGTACCAGCACCTGAATCTACACGCAGAGGTGCAGGGAGTAATGATGAGTACGCCAACTCAGTAGTAATGAAAATAAATCAGGTCTGAAGGGTAAGAAACACACAGTAACAAAACATCAATTCACAATAAGTAAAATACTGAGTTCTAACAGTGTATATATTTAGTCAAGATGTTTAAAACCAGTTTCAGTACAATCCCTTGAACAAGTATGATTTCCAATGTTTCTTAGTAAAATTCCCAATAAATCTCAGTATAACAATGAGTGAATCATAATTAAATACTCAGATAAAGTATCATCATAAGCTGCCCTTCGGGCCAAATCGACACTCAGAATCAGTCACTCAGCACCTCACAGTCACTCAGCATCAATCACTCAGCACCGCACAATCACTCATCACTCGGCACTCGCACTCAGTAGGTACCTGCGCTCACTGGGGGTGTACAGACTCCGGAGGGGCTCCTACAGCCCAAGCGCTATAAACAACCAAATCATGGCAATAATCACTCTAGCACTCAGCCTCTCACATATCATAACAGTGCAACATGCTGCGGCGTGCAGCCCGATCCAAATATCCTCACAATATTGGCCCCCGGCCTCACTCAGTCAGAAACTCTCAGAATGCCACTCAAACCATAAATAATTGGGGTTCTCGACCCAAAACGGTATTTTATATCATGAATAATAATATCAACAAATCTGAGTGTCAAAACAGTTTAACAAGAATGACTGAGTGAAAATCATAGTTACTACGTAAGGAATATTAGAAAATAGCCCCCAAGGGGTTTAAACAGATTAACACGAGGCCCCAAACATGGCTTACGTCCCAAATATATCAAAAACATAGAAATACTATTTATCATATGATTTAAAAGAAGTTTCACAACTCAATAGTTGCCTCAGAAGAACTAGTTTCAAATTCCCCAATTAGTGTCCGCCACACACTCGTCATCCAGTGTGTACTTCACTCCAAATCAGTGAAAAGATGCTAAGACCGGGGTTTCATACCCTCAGGACAAGATTTAAATTCATTACTTACCTCAAACTAGCCCGACAAGCTACTCCACAATATTCTCGCCCCTCGAATCGGCTCATGAATGCTCCGAATCTATCAAAATCAGATTTATCACATCAAAATATGCTAGGGAAGCGAAACCCAATTGAAAACTATCAAATTTAGGCACAATTCCTGAAATTGGACAAACCCGACCCCCGGGCCCACATCTTGGAACTCGATAAAATTTACACCATAATGATCCTCGTCCTCCCACGAGTCTATACATATCAAGAACACTGAAATTGGAGTCCAAATGACCCCTCAAATTCCCATTTAAAGGTCTCTTAATCTCAAGCCCTTATTACCCTTTTTTGCACTGATTTTCCTTAAGTTTTCACTACTAACTAGGCCTTTAATCACATATGAACGAGTTTAGAGTCCAAAAACCTTACCTCAATGAAGAAATATCGATTTCCCTCTTTCAAAACCCTCCAAAAGCTTCAAACTCGAATGAGAATGGTGAAAAGAAGACCAAAATTCGCTAAGTCCAACTTATATACCTTCTGCCCAGGATTTTTGCACCTGCGGTCCTAATTCTTGCACCTGCGGACCGCACCTGCGGTTTTCCATTAAATGCCCCAAACCCGCACCTGCGGACCAAGTTCCGCAGGTGCGCCTAAATAACTGCACCTACGTTTCTTCCCCAGATGGGCACAAACCACACCTGTGATCCTCATTGCCGCTCCTGCGGCTTGTACCTGCAGTCCAATATCCGCAGGTGCGGAAATGAAAACAACAACAACTTCAGCATCAAGAATAAGCTTCCAATCTTCCCGTTAATCACTCAAAACCATCCCGAGGCCCTCGGGACCCCAACCAAACATACAAACACATCCCATAACCTCATTCAAACTTAGTCGAGCCTTCAAAACACCAAAAAACACGCAAATAAACCAAAATCACATCGAATCACCTACGATGCCGAAACCATCCAAAACACCTCCGATTGACCTGCAATTTTGCACACACGCCAAAAATGACATTACGAACCTGCTCCAACTTTCAGAATTCCATTCCGATCCCGATAGCCTATTTTCCACTACCGACCGGAAATTGCCAAAGCTAACTTTCGCCAATTCAAGCCTAATTCTACTTCGGACATCGAAAATACATTCTGAACACACTCCTAAGTCCCAAATCACCTAAAGAAGCTACCCGAGCCATAAAATCCGCATTCCGAGGTTGTTTGCCAATAAGTCAACTCCTAGTTGACTTTTCCAACTATAAGGCTACCTTAAGAGACTAAGTGTCTCAATTCTCACCACAACCACTCCGAACCAAAACCATCCAATTCCAACACATCATAAATAGTATAAACAATGCATGATCAAGCAGAAATAGAAATAACAGGTGCGAATTCTACGGAACAACCGGCCCAGTCATTACATTCTCCCCTCTTAAACAAACGTCCGTCCTCGAACGAGTCTAGAAACATACCTGGAGTCTCAAACAAGTGAGGATATCTGCTCCGCATCTCCCGCTCGATCTCCCAAGTAGCCTCCTCCACTGGTTGTCCTCTTCACTGTACCTTCACTGAAGCTATGTCCTTAAACCTCAACTTTTTGACCTAACGACCCAAAATAGCCACTGGCTCTACCTCATATGAATATCACCCTCGAGCTGAATTGTGCTGAAGTCTAAAACATGAGATGGGTCACCAATATACTTCCAGAGCATCGAAACATAAAATACCGAATGAACACTCAATAGGCTGGGTGGCAAGGCAAGTCTATAAGCCACATCCCCAATCTTCTGAAGCACCTCAAAAGGCCCAATGAACCGGGGACTCATCTTTCCCCTCTTCCCGAACCTCATAACACCCTTCATGGGTGACACCTTCAGCAGTACCTTCTCTCCCTCCATGAAAGACACATCCCGGACCTTCTGGTCCGCATAACTCTTCTGCCTATACTACGCTGTGAGAAGTCGCTCCTGAATCAACTTCACCTTATCCAACACATCCTGAACCAAGTCGGTGCCCAATAATCTAGCCTCACCGGGCTCAAACCAACCAATCAGAGATTTACACCTCTTACCATATAAAGCCTCATACGGAGCCATCTGAATACTGGACTGGTAACTATTATTATAAGAAAACTCCGCGAGTGGCAGAAATTGGTCCCATGAACCCCCAAAATCAATCACACAAGCACATAACATGTCTTCCAAAATCTGAAAAGTTCGCTCCGATTGCCCGTCGGTCTGAGGATGAAACGTTGTGCTCAACTCAACCTGAGTACCCAAACCTCTATACATGGCTCTCCAAAACTGAGATGTGAATTGAGTACCTGTCGCACCCCTTTTTTCCTCGCGGAGATCGGGTTCATGACATTTTGGTTAAGACAACTCTTTCCTTTTGGGAAAGGGGTTTGTGTTTTTGAGAGTCGCCACCTAACGATTTTTAAAGGTGCGTTAGAAAACCAAAGGGGTTCATTTACAACTACGTTGTTAACCATAGATAGGGTAAGGGCTTGAAATTATCCTAAGGGGAAGGTGTTAGGCACCCCTCAGGATCCACCAGTGTGGTTCCCGGCCAAACATCTTTTGTGAATTTGTACAACTTTAGCAAACAAACAAGTAGGACTCAAATAAGAGCGGATTTAAGTCTAAGTACACAGATGTTTGGAAACAATTAATGAAAAAGGGTTTGATTTTTGGAAAGAGTTACAATCTAAGAATGTGAAAGTAAAGGGTATCCGAGGTTTATAATAATATGGATCACATCAATGCAATACCCGATATGACACTCCTCAAAGAGGGGCTACACGTGGTATTAACGCATCGGTCATCATATCCATATTCTACCCTTTCCCACCCCGTGAAGGTAATTAAAGCGCTATTGGTCACGAACTCTACTGCATGTTGTTACCCGGCCCTCTCCTATTAGTCCTGGAGGAAATTAGGACTACTATCCTAAAAGGGAGGTTTCTAGGTATACCCTCAGGTTTTAAAGGTAAAAATGCTAAGGCGACATATAATAAACAAGTAGGACTTGCAAGTAAGGGAGAGCATGTAAAGAAGATACAGGCTCAAGTATTCCTCCACATGTATTGCACATAAACAACATGTCTCATACACAAATTAAGGTTTAGATTCAGTTCCTAAGCATGGTGTCTAAATAATAATAGCAGAATCAGTTTTTGTTACATAATTCAGAAAGGAAGTCCCAACCAGGCTTGCCTACTGATTTTTAATATGATGATAGTTAACATAGTCACACAGAAAAAGATCTGGTTTTATTTCTTGTAGTTGATTACCTAAGGCTTGCCTAGGTGTAAAATAACATGCGGCAGTTGTACAGATTTGTTAAGGGTTCCACATTACCAATCCTAATAGCATGTTATTCTAAGTGTTTACAAAAAAAAAAAAAAAACTGATTGCTAGTTTATTAGAACAGGTATTGTTTCTGATATGTATATTTGATTGAATGTAGTAAACGAGTGCAATCCTATAGCATGAGGTTTAATGATGCATGATAACCTACGCATGGATTTCTAAATGCATATGAAATCACAGTATTGTGCACAACTTCAGCATAGGCGATATTTTAATAGGTTAACATGATCTCTAAGTGCATAATTACAGCTTTGTTGATACAATTACTGTAAGGCAAGATTGCATTTTTTAGAACTTCTTGACAAAATAACATAGGAACAGTTTTTGTTATTATCGTTAATCCTATGAACAGGATTTCTAAGTGAGGGCAATGCATGATGATATGCTGAAAGAAAGCCTAAGTAACATGATATCTAAATGCAAGACATACTTTATATGTTATTCCTAAACATGGTTACTATTATCGCACATAGAAAAGTAAACCTAGAAACATGATTTCTACACAAACCTATACTATAGCATGCATATTCCCACCCGTTTTCACTATCCAACCCCATAATCATTTTTACAAATAATTATTACAGCCCTCTGAATATGAATTACATAACTAAAAATAGGAAAAGAAGAAGTTAACTATAGGGAGCCTTCCATAATAGGCCCAAGTTTCCCAGATCCTAAATGCCATGTATTGTTATTTCACAACCTTTCATAATCCGGGTGTGTCAGAGTTCCCTAAGGATCTCAGAGGATCCCGGGCAGTGCTCACACCCATATTTCATAGCCAAGCTGGAGTAAGTGCAGTGTGGAAGGGCCAGCTCTTGTGTGTCAAAGTTCAGAGAGAGCTCAAGGGTCCCAAAGCAATGCTCACACAAAAGGGGCGGATCTTAATATCTAGGAGTATAGTGAAATGTTCTCATAGTTTGAGAAATTTAAGAGAACAGTATAGAAAACAGTTTGAAAAGAGGAGAGACTTAGTAAAGACTAGTTTTTTTTAAAACAAAGGTTCAACTGATGAACCAGTTTTGGGAAAACACCAAACTTAAAACAAAATAAAGCCAGCATCACATACAGGACCCAGGTGGCCCAGCAATCACAAATAGGGGTGAGAGGTTTGAGGGACAAATACAGAGCCTGTGAAGCAGGCAGAAACACACATACAATCAGAAGTTCCCAAGGTTCAAGGGGGGTCAGGGGTGTAACAAAGTATCAGAACATATCAACATCAAACAGCTGAGACTATGATAGAACTAATGTAGTAGTCACAGGCAGGGAGTTTCACATATGGAACAGATATTAAGTGTATAGATATACATTGGTCTTTTACAAGTAAAATGAGACTTAACATGTAGAGGAAACTCAGAAACTTAGTTGAACAACGAAATAGTAAGTAAAAGCATAGAAGAAATACAAAGAATTGTAATAGTAATAGAGGCATGTTGGGTTGAGGACTGAATTCTAAATTAGTACATACCAGTAGAGTGTAGAAAATATTAACACAAAGCATAATGTAAGAGATGAACAATAGTTAGCCTTTGCTTGCAGCCGGCTAACTCAGATCAGTAGTGAGTAGCACAGAAGAAGGAATAGAGAGAGAGAGAGAGAGAGAGCAAGTTTAATTGTGAGAGAGAGTGCACATATTAGTTTGTGTCTGTGTGTGTCTTTAAAAAACAAGAGGACGGGGTATATATAGCTTTGAAAACAGTAGTAAATAAGGTGTAAATCAAAATCAAGCAGTAATCAAAGGGATTCATAATCAATTAGTATCAGAATAGTATGAGCAATTCCTTAATTAAAGGGAGTTAACTCTCAAACGGTAAGAAAAGGTTGCAAGTAAGGAAAGGAATCATGTATAGCAAAATAAGGAAAGATTTCGTACATAGTAAGCACAGAGTGGGGAATTGGGGGCAGGTTCATTAAAGCACTATTGTAAGAGTCAATTGATAGTAATTAAGCCAAGAAATAACTGATAGTCATAAAGATTATCACAGGAAATCAATCAAAGGAAATCAATCACAAGAAATTAGGGATTCAAAAATAGGAGTACCACTGGTTTAAGAATCAGCATAGGTTATACAGAATAAACACATAATAGGAAGAAAATCAGAAACCTTAGTGATTGAAACAAGGTAACATCACACGGAATTAGGGGCTTACATAGAACAATGACACGAATCACTAAATAAGCATAATACAAGCAGGAAAGGTAAAGGTTTAAAGGTATAGATAAACAAAGCATAGAGATGAATCACAGATTAAGTATGTTAATAGCAGCCAGAAACCTTAACAAGCAAATATGGGGTAAAACATCACGAAATCACAAAATAATCAAGAGAATAGAGTGAACACAATAGAGCAAATGAACACATCGTTATAGTCAAACTCAGGGCCATAGGTTAAAGCTAAGATTTTAGGGTTTTTAATGAAATACCCAGACATGGAAAGGGAAAGCTTAAACATAACGAAAGTCACAAAACAATACCAAAAATCTAAAAGGAAATCGTTTTTTTTTTTTTAAAAAGGGTTTGAAACCCTAGTTTTGAAAACGAAGAGTTATCTTAGAGAAATCAGGAAAATCCTTTAGGGAAAATAACTATAAACTCATAATATACATAGATCCCTTACAGATCTACAAGGAAAATCAAAAAATCTCAAGTTTAGAGTTTCAGAAAACCCAGAGAAAAACGAGAAAACCTTAAAATTTTACCGGCTTTAGCCGGAGAGGTCACAGATCTTACTTAGATGGCCGGAGGTGGCCGGAAATGGCATGAGAACCCATGGGGTGAGTGAACCGCCTTCTGGTTCCTCTAAGGGCCTCAGGGTAGTGATACCCGGCGTAAATATGAAGCAAAGGCCAAGGAATGATTTCCGGCAGGGGAAGTGGCCGGAGGAGATGAATGGACTACATCAAAGGGGGAGGTGGAAGGTTCTAGAGAGAACCTAGAGATAACCATAGAGAATGTGAGAGAATGAGAGATGAGGAAATGGCAGGGAGGGGGGGGGGTTGTCGTTTAGGATTAAAGTAGGAAATGGAAAATCTGAGTCGTTGATCAAAATGATCAACAACCAGGATTAAATGGGGCCTGGGTCGGGTTAGGCAGAGGTTGGTCTTGGGTTGGACTAGGTTATTCTAATTGGGTTGGGGTTGGGTTAGTTTAGGCCAAAATTTAAATAGGAATTGGCTATTTATTAAATACCCAATTAAAAATAGATAAATAATTAATAAAAATAGACAATAGTTATATAAAAATGAAATTAAGGTTAAATAAGTGAAATTAAGGTAATTAACTAGAATTAAAAAATAAAAATTGATGGATTATTGAATTAAAATAGTATAAAATGTACAATTAGGCTATAATTGCAAAATTATTGTAATTATAGCCAAATAATGCCAGATTGGCTAATTTATGAAATAGTTGAATCCTAATGGGATTAAAAATGATATATTGAGTTAGGAAATATTTTGAAATTATCTGTAATGCAATTTATGAATAATTATTGGATGTAAAGTACTGAATAAAATTAGAAAATAAATTGATAAAAGTATAAAAAATTATGGAAAAAATACCAGTTATTATAAAAAATATTTTTGAAGGTATATATGCAAAATTTAAAATAATTTGGGGAAAAATTGGGTATCAACAGCTGCCCTCTTTACCCAGAAAGGGTGAAAGAATTGTCGGGTAAAGACATGATGGCCAATTTTGACCGAGCGAAGCGGTTTGAAGAGGTTTAGGCCGCACCCTGGTTTATGAGTTGCCTACATATCCCTGGTTTTACAGGAATCAGGTTGTATGTAGTTCTGGATTCATCGGCGAAGTATTCCGATGAAGCTTTACAAGAACGAACGCAATGTATGGGGTTGGGTGAATAAACGGCTTACGGGAATGGTTAGGGGAGCTAGAGCGGGACCGCTCCTGCCAGGGTGACCATTGCTTGCCGGATTACCAGCAAATAAACAATACAAGCATATATTATGCGTAATTTAAACATGATGCAAGTTCCCGTCGGACTATGAATGTTGTCTTTGGACGGTTAAGGATGACGTCTTTAGACCATGATGTCCTGGGCCATGGATTGGTTGATGTCGGATTCGCAGGCCATGAAATGACGTTCTCCGGCTATGAGGATGGTGCCTCTGAACCATGACGCCTTTGAATAATGATATGCAAATGATTAAAAGATATCCTCAGGCCATGACATGGTGTTCTCGGGCCATGAAGATGGTGTCTTCGAACGATGACGCCTTTGGATAAGTTGGCGATATTCTAGCCCATGAAAATGCAATAGTATGATGTTGACAAGACACAGCATAGTCTTGCGTATTAAAAGGGCAGAGCTTAGCCCGAAAGGAAATCGAAGTAAATAGTGCTTGAGACAGCGGTTAGTCTCGAAAAGTAAATTGGAGGCAGAGCTTAGCCTCGAAAGGCAGAAAAGTAGCCTTATGCAAAGATGCAGATGGAGACAGTGCTTAGTCTCGGAAGGCATAATAGTAGCCTTATGCAGATGCAGATGGAGGTAGAGCTTAACCTCGGAAGGCAGAATAGTAGCCTTATGCAGATGCAGATGGAGGTAGAGCTTAACCTCGGAAGGCAGAATGGTAGCCTTATGCAATGCAGATGGAGGTAGAGCTTAACCTCGAAAGGTAGAATGGTAGCCTTATGCAGATGCAGATGGAGGTAGATCTTAACCTCGGAAGGCAGAATGGTAGCCTTATGCAAGAATTAAAATGACAGATGACAGTAGAGTTTCTTAGCTGATAACAGACTGTAGCATTATGATTATTGCGGGCGTTGTGATTATTGCGGGCGTTGTGATTATGGAGTATTGTTGGTATTGATAGTAGATGCCAGCAAAGTGTGATGGTTTCGAGAGTTGCGATTCAGAACATGTTCATCCTTTGCGTGGACATCGAACTTTGGCATTTGCAATTGTGATAAATTTGAGATTTCTCTGCGTGTTTGTTCTTTATGCCTGCATCCAAAGAAAGATCGTGAGTTTTGTAAAGGGGGAAGGTTATTTCGTATCCCCACTGGCTTTTCTTGACTCGTTCGGCTTGACCTAATGATATTGTCTGTATCGTTGGGGTAGCGTTTGCTAAACAAGCTATTTCAAGAATAAGTATGCATGACTTTGTAAAAGTATAACATAAACATATTATTTAAAATAGTTTTAGATGAACCGACGACCGTGACACGGTTCGAGACATTGCAACCTCCCCTGCTATGGAATTTTGAGGGTCCTCCTCAAAAAATTTCCCCAGTTTGATGGGTGAATTCTTCTGACTATTGCTCGTGCGGCGATCGGGTGGACTTTCTTCAGAATTTTGAAGGTCCTCCTCAAAATTCTACCCCAGTTTCCAATTGCGGGGAAAAATGAAATTCTTATTGGATTGTGACCGAACCCATAGGGTTGCCTACGTATCCCCTCTTAAACGGGAATCAGGTTAGGCGTAGTTCAATTTACAACATTGATAAAAGCATAAAGATTACACATAGTAGCGCTTGACTGCATCTGAATTGATTGGTCTTGGCCAGACTTCTCCGTCCATTTCTGCAAGTATAAGTTCTCCTTCTGTCAGAACTTGGTGAACCATGTATGGACCTTGCCAGTTGGGGGAGAACTTCCCTTTGGCTTCATCTTGATGTGGAAAGATCTTCTTTAGTACCAGCTGCCCTGGTGTGAACTATATCGGCTTGAATTTCTTGCTGAAGGCTCTGGACATTCTGTTCTGATAGAGTTGACCATGGCAGACTGCATTCATTCTCTTTCCGTCTATGAGGGCTAGCTGCTCATAACGGTTCTTTACCCACTCTACGTCGCTGAGCTCAGCTTCTTGTATAATCCTTAGAGATGGAATCTCAACTTCGGCATGAATAACAGCCCATGTACCCTAACTAGCATATAGGGAGTTGCCCATGTTGATGTGCGGACCGTGGTGCGATATCCCAACAAGGCAAATGATAACTTATCGTGCCACTGCTTGTGCCTTTCTATCATCTTCCTTAATATCTTCTTGATGTTTTTTTTGTGGCCTCTACATCTCCATTTATCTGAGGTCGGTAAGCTGTGGAATTCTTGTGTATGATCTTGAAAGTTTCACACATAGCCTTCATCAAGTCACTGTTGAGATTGGAACCATTATCGATGATGATTAACTATGGAACTCCGAACCAACAAACAATGCGGTCGCAGACAAAGTCGGCCACGACTTTCTTAGTAACTGCTTTGTAGGAGGCTGCTTCGACCCATTTAGTGAAGTAATAAATGGCTACCAAAATGAATATGTGCCCATTGGAGGCGGTAGGCTCGATTGGTCCAATAATATACATGCCCCCGACGGCAGACGACCAGGGTAAGCTTGTCGCATTGAGCTCGATTAGGGGTACCTTTATCATATTTGCATGTATCTGACAGCGGTGGAATTTCCGGACATACTGGATGCAGTCCGTTTCCATGGTCATCCAAAAGTAACTAGCTCGGAGTATCTTCTTTGCCATAACAAAACCGTTCATATGTGGACCGCAGGTCCCAACATGAATTTTCTCTAGTAGTTTTGATGCTTCTTTTGCGTCGACACACCTTAATAATCCCAAATAGGGAGTCCTCCTATACAAGATTCCTCCGTCGTGAAAGAAATTGTTGGATAGTCTTCGAAGTATGCGTTTGTGAGTGGGATTCGCAAGCTCTGAGTAATCTCCTTTTGCCAAATACTCCTTGATGTCATAAAACCAAGGATTTCCGTCCGCTTCCTCTTCAACATGGGCACAGTAAGCCAGATGATTATGGATCTTTACTGGAATAGGATCAATGAAGTTCTTGTCCGGGTGCTGAATCATTGAGGACAAAGTAGCCAATGCATCGGCGAACTTATTTTGAATTCTGGGAACATGCCGAAATTCTGTCTTTGTGAACCTCTTTCTTAATTCCTGCACGTGGCGCAGATACGACAGTATCTTGGAATTCTTGGTTGCCCACTCTCCTTGTACCTGATGTACCAGCAAATCTGAGTCACCACTCACTAACGGCTCCTAGACGTTCATGTCAATGGCCATGTTGAGCCCTAAGATACAGGCTTCATACTCTGCCATATTGTTGGTGCAGGGGAACCTGAGCTTGGCATATACCGGATAATGTTGGTGGGTTTCTGATATTAAGACTGCTCCAATGCTAACTCTTTTGAAGTTTGCTGCTCCGTCGAAGAACATCCTGCAGCCGTCATAGGATTCTGCAATGTCTTCTCCTATGAATGATACCTCCTCATAGGGGAAATACATTTTTAGGGGTTCGTATTCTCCGTCCACAGGGTTCTCAGCGAGGTGGTCTGCCAGTGCATGTCCCTTGATCGCGTTCTGAGTCACATAGATAATGTCGAACTCACTCAGCAGGATTTGCCACTTGGCCAGCTTGCCCGTGGGCATGGTCTTCTGAAAGATGTACTTTAATGGATCTATCCATGATATGAGATATGTTGTGTAGGCACAGAAATAGTGCCTTAGATTTTCCTATCCCACCATTTTTCCTTGTCGATAGCATTGACCCGTTCAATATGGTGGTAAGTTTCTCCACCCAGCTTTCTTCTTCCTTCAATCACCGGAATAGTTTGGAGATTGTAAATAGGGTTGCTACCATCGCCATGAATAATCACCTCTTAGTGGTTCTACTCGAACTTCACTGCCTGATGTAATGTTGACGCTACGGCCCCAGCAGCATGGATCCAGGGTCGCCCTAATAACAAGTTGTAGGATGCTGGCACATCTATCACTTGGAAGTCAACCTCGAACCAAGTTGGTCCCATTTGCAGGCATAGGCTTATCTCACCAATGGTGGACCTTTGACATCCATCGAAAGCTTTCACATTGATTGCCCCATCCTTTATCTCATGCAGCCCTTTACCCAATTTCTTGAGTGTTATCAACAGACAGATGTTAAGATTGGATCCTCTATCGATTAGTATTCTGGTGATGAAATAATCTTCACATTGCACAGTGATGTGCAGTGCTTTGTTATGGCCCAGCCCTTCAGGAGGCAGCTCATCCTCATGGAAAGTGATCTTGTGGATTTCCAACACTTGGCCCACCATATTGGCCATTTCTCCACTAGTGATGTTGTTCGGCACATACGCTTCGTTCAACGCCTTCAACAAAGCACTCATGTGCGTCTCGGAATTCTGTAGCAAAGAGAGGATGGATATTTGTGCTGGCGTCTTGTTCAGCTAGTCGATGATCGAATACTCCTTAGCATGTACTTTCCTCCAAAGGTCATCTGGTCCTGTCTCAATAAGGGGAGGCCGGTTGGAAGCCTGCTTGCTTGATTCGGCCAGATGTTCAAGGGTATAGACTCTACCAGTTCTTGTCATACCCTGCACTGCGACAGCTTCTTCAGTCTTGATCTTGCCTTTCCTTCTCGCCTCAGCTGTGTAATCCCAAGGGATAGCATTTGTATAGAAGGGCGGCGTGGTCGACATCGCCGTTGGAATTGGTGCGGCCATCCTTACTTCAAACGGATCATGTGCCTTGGGTGGCAAGACTGCAACCTCAAATGGTGCAGGTGCATTTGTCGGAGACACGAACTCAACTTCAATCGGTACTGGTGTCTTTGCAGGTGGCGCTGCTTCAAACTCAAGAGGTATGGACATATTTACCTCAGCATCCTCAGACGGTTGAATCTGGACTATGATCAGGTTGAGAGTGACTGCTGGTTTCTTTTGATCATCGCCTTCTGCGATCAACCTGATGATCCCTCAGGGTCCCAATCATCTTCTATCTCGATCATGTGGATACCTCCACCCTTATGATCTGGAACAGGATTGTTGCGAATGTTCGGAGTGGGATCTTTTTCCAGAATGATCTTGCTATCAATCAGGGACTGTATCTTGTCTTTCAAAGAGCGGCATTCATCGATGGTATGCCCCTTTATGCCGGAGTGGTATGCACAGGACTTGTTTGAGTTAACCCACTGAGAAGGGTTCTTAGGGGTGACAGCAGGGATAACCATCAGCTTTGAGCTTCTCATACAGCTGGTCGATGGGTTCAGCGATGGTGATGTACTATTTTGGAGGTCTACGATCAAAATTAGGACGAGGTCTAGGGATGTTTTGACGAGTAGGGGGTAATTGATAATGAGATGGCTGAGAATTGTAAGTGTGGTAGACAGGAGCGGGTTGTGAGTATCTGGGTGAAGTAGGTTGATATGTAGGTGGTGGAGATTGGTAGGCGGGTGGTGGAGCTTGGTATGAAGGTGAAGGTGCTTGGTAGTTTGGGGTTGGCTGATATGTGAGTGGAGGTGTTGGATAAGTTTGGTATTAGAGTGGGGATTTGGCTCTTTGTGCAACCATTACAGCTCCCACGTCTCTTTTCTTGGACACACCACCGGACTGTAAAGCCTTGTTTGTAGCTTGCAAGGCTTCAAAATTCGTGACCATACCTCTCTTAATACCTTCTTCAATCCGCTCGCCTAATTTGATAATGTCGGAGAACTTGTGGTTCTCAATCATCATCAAACGTTCATAGTACTGTGGGTCCTGCGCCCGGAGAAAGAACTTGTTCATCTGCTCCTCTTCTAAGGTGGGTCTGACCTTAGCAGCTTCGGACCTCCAGCGAATAGCATACTCGCAAAATGTCTCTGTGGGTTTCTTCTTCAAATTCTGGATATAGAACACATCTGGTGCATTCTCTGTGTTGAATCTAAATCTATCCATAAAGTCAGATGCCATGCTTACCCAGTTTGACCACTTTTTTGGATCTTGGCTGATGTACCAAGACAATGCATCTCCTTTCAAACTCCTCATGAATAGCTTCATGCGGATCTTTTCATCCTTTCCTACGCCAACCAGCTTGTCACAATAGGTCCTTAGATGGATCCTCGGATCACGAGTACCGTCAAACATCTCAAACTTTGGAGGTTTGTACCCCTCGGGAAGTTCGACATCAGGTTGTATGCAAAGTTCTTCATAATTGATCCCTTCGACTCCCTTGATTCCCTCGATACCTTGAACCCGGTTGGTCACCTTCCTAAGTTCTTCGGCCAAGTTCTTGATAAACAGGTCTTTTTCATCAGACTCAGGTGTGTATGGTATATGTGGAGTGGAGTTTGGCACGATTTCAACGTAGATGGGATTGTTATAGGCGTGGAAATGGTCCTTTGTGGGGTTCTGAGGTTCTGGTATAAGTAGTGGAGTGTTGTTTGAGGTATGGCAAGTATTGCATTGTGTTCGAAGAGTTTGGTTCTTTGGCGGAGTGGTGTGATGGTGAGGTGCGGGATGATTCTGTTGTCTTGGGATATTTTGTGGGGGTGTAGGGTTTTGAGCATTTGGGAAGTTCATGTTCAGGACATTTAGGGAAAATGACAGGTTTGCCAGATTGCGAACCTGATCAAGCTCTTCTTGAAATTTCAGCAATTTCTGTTCCAGTGGTGACATGTTCTCATTTAGGACCCCGAATACCCTGGCCATCAGTGGCCTCTACCCGTTCAACCATGTTCTCCCTCCTGGCATTGCTGGATTCTTCCATCTTACTCTTGCCTTTGTTCTTGCCTTTGGGAGGACTAGGAGGAGGAGTGGGTGAAGGCCCCCTGGATCTTGTGAGATAAGTTGATGATGCAGAGTGCAGGAACTAACTTTTGGGGTGGGGAATAAATAAAAGAAGAAACAAAAACAAAAAGGTAGCCAAGTTAGTAAGGATTATGAAAAAGTATTACAGTATTTAAACACATAGTAACTGCGTCCTAATTTGGGAACCTATTTTGTGCCCGAGGTAGGCCTAGCAACAAATTGATTTGGAGAACTTAAAATGCTAAATGCCTCATTTTATTGATAAGAAAATAGACAAATCCCAAAACGACACTAGATAAATAGGAAGTAAAGGTCACTAATGGCCATTGGCCTTGTTACATTGATAAAGGAAAGAAAGACATTCCTATCTACTGGATCCCAGAAGGACCTTCCCCAGACTCGGCATTCTTGCTCCCCTCGAACAGCTTCCCCAACTCGCGAAGTCCCAACAACAGGTATGCTCTGGCTAGATGTCCGCCTTCGGTCCCCTTAACCTTTTGACAGTCTTCGACCCTTTTGATGAATTTCTCCTCCAGCTCGACTATACCTCGTTCCAAGTATCCTAACCTCTTGTTGGTGCTGATAGCCATGTCTTTCCACTCCTCGATCAACTTCTTGTTAGACTCATGTATTTCGCGGTGCTCATCCTCACATTCACGGATTCGTTTTCGCAGCTGGTTGAATTTGACTTGCGCCTCAGCCTTTTCATCTATAACCCTGTGGCCTTGAATATACCCTGGCTTGCTCAGACCATCCCAATTATCTTCCAACCAACCAGAATAGAAAGAGGTGCAACCAGCATGATATCTGTCTGGCTCGATGGTGTCCTTCTCCAGTACAATCTTGTAGTGCCACATATGTTGTGCTTGGCATTTGTGAGGACTATCATCATTTTGGAAGTCAGCTCGAAGATGGATCATCTTGTCGACCTTGGGTATGACTTGTTTCCTACCCGCTTGCCTCATAACTGGAAGAGGTACATAAGGGTATGTTCCTCCTAGACCAATCAGTATCAGGAACGGTGCATCTCTGGAACGGGCGATGAATTACTCTGTCAGAAACCACTCGTACATCCATTGGACTTGTTCTTCGGTCAGACTATCAAAGAGCTCAACCCATCCTTTGGCATTCTCAGGCTGAGGGAACATGTCGGGGATGTAATTCATTCTCTTTGGATGGTGAAAGGCGATGCGGTCATCCCAGACCCTTCGATGAATTTCTTGTCGGTATTCGCCCTTTTGGAGATGTTCCATGAGCCAAAGTTGAAGTAGTAGATTGCAGCCTTCGAAGTGTCTCGCTCCTCGTTGACAATTTTCCAAGGCTAGATATATGTCTCCAATGATCATGGGCACAATGCTGAAGTTTTTCCCACCAATCCCTTCCATTAGTGTTTTGGTTACCATGGCCAGTCTAGTATGGATTCTCTCTTTCTTCATTAGAAACACGATTAGACCCAAAAAGCAAAACATGAAGACAAATACTCTACGATGGATGTGTCCCAAGGATGTGATACAAAATTCGTCATGGTAGGTACGGCACGATTTGCTGTGATCATACCTTTCGTACAAATAGTCAAAAGGGATGTACGACTCCTTCAAGCATACCAGTTCCGCATTCTTCTTCAGACCCATCATTTTGAGGAAACCTTTGCCTGTGCGGTTCTCAGGCATTAGCAATCCCGGCGTTTCCCACACTAGGCCAGCCAGTCCTCCTATTTCCTCCAGCAAAGGTGTCATTTCAATGTCCCCAAAGCGGAACACAGCTTTTTCACAATCCCAAAACAAAGTAGCAGCCTCTATTATCATGTTGTTAGGCTGGATTTCTAGGAGAGATGGTAGATTGCCCAAATATTTTCTGACGAGTGTTTTGTCACTAGAGTGTAGATCTTCCCACCAACTCAGCATTCTTGGGTCGATATTGGAGACCATGCCGAACCTGGGGACTTTGTGCCTCATATTTCTGCAAGGCAAACAAGGTTAGACCCTTACCCCCACCAGACTTGACTATTTGATATCAACAATTAGCATGAAGCATTTAGTTCTCCAAATAAATGCACAGAACGTGATGATGTCTGTTTGGGTTTAGGGAAACCCAGTGGACTTTGGACAAGGCTTTCTTAAAAGCTATCGTGCGGACAACACTTTAGCTCGGCTAGGTTTGACCATGATGCATGCAACAATATAACGGAGTAAGGTTTCTATGGGGTTTTAGACTGGTACCCTTGAGCGGACAACTCAATAGGGAAAGGCACGGAACCGTCGACTGCACCGCCGATCGACTAGTTTTACCGCAAATAAACCTTTCCGAATTTAGGGGGTAATAGTATAGGAAGAGCGCAACCACTCATCAAGCGTTGCTATAGTATTTGTTTGGCACGAGTGGAGTATGAATGTTGATTATGCAATAATAAGCATTAAAAGCAGGTTGTCATGTATTTGCATGTTAAGAAAGTGGTAAATACAACAATTATGATTTAAAGCGGTTACAAAAGAAAACAAAGAAACATGTCAGTTTCGTTTTAGGGAAGTGTAAGTACTTGAAGAAAATAAACAATTAATTCCACATAGAAGGGAAGAGGAACGGATGCAAACATTTAAGCAAAGTACAAATTCACGAAGCAATTTGAAATGGTAAAAGCCTATAACCCCCAGCAGGTCTCCATGCTGTCGTGCCCCATTTTCCTCGTGGAGATCGGGTTCATGACATTTTGGTTAAGACAACTCTTTCCTTTTGTGAAAGGGGTTTGTGTTTTTGAGATTCGTCACCTAACAATTTTTAAAGGTGCGTTAGGACACCAAAGGGGTTCATTTACAACTATGTTGTTAACCAGAGATAGGGTAAGGGCTTAAAATTATCCTAAGAGAAAGGTGTTAGGCACCCCCAAGGATCCACCAGTGTGGTTCCCGGCCAAACAGCTTTTGTGAATTTGTACAACTTTAGAAAACAAACGAGTAGGGCTCAAATAAGAAGGGACTTAAGTCTAAGTACACAGATGTTTGGAAACAATTAATGAAAAAGGGTTTGATTTTGGAAAGAGTTACAATCTAAGCATGTGAAAGTAAAGGGTATCCTAGGTTTATAATAATATCGGTCACATCAATGCAATACCCGATATGACACTCCTCAAAGAGGGGCTACACGTGGTATTAACGCACCGGTCATCATATCCATATTCTACCCTTTCCCAGCCCGTGAAGGTAATTAAAGCGCGTATTGGTCACGAACTCTATTGCATGTTGTTACCCGGCCCTCTCCTATTAGTCCTGGAGGAAATTAGGACTACTATCCTAAAAGGGAGGTTTCTAGGTATACCCCCAGGTTTTAAAGGTAAAAATGCTAAGGCGGCATATAATAAACAAGTAGGACTTGCAAGTAAGGGAGATCATGTAAAGCAGATAGAGGCTCAAGTATTCCTCCACATGTATTGCTCATAAACAGCATGTCTCATACACAAATTAAGGTCCAGATTCAGTTCCTAAGCATGGTGTCTAAATGATAATAGAAGAATCCGTTTTTGTTACATAATTCAGAGAGGAAGTCCCAACCAGGCTTGCCTACTGATTTTTAATATGCTGATAGTTAACATAGTCACACAGAAAAAGATCTGGTTTTATTTCTTGTAGTTGATTACCTAAGGCTTGCCTAGGTGTAGAATAACATGCGGCAGTGTTACAGATTTGTTAAGGGTTCCACATTACCAATCCTAATAGCATGTTATTCTAAGTGTATACAAAAAAAAAGACTGATTGCTAGTTTATTAGAACAGGTACTATTTCTGATATGTATATTTGATTGAATGTAGTAAACGAGTGCAATCCTATAGCATGAGGTTTAATGATGCATGACAACCTACGCATGGATTTCTAAATGCATATGAAATCACAGTATTGTGCACAACTTCAGCATAGGCGATATTTTAATAGGTTAACATGATCTCTAAGTGCGTAATTACAGCTTTGTTAATATAATTAATGTAAGGCAGGATTGCATTTTTTAGAACTTCTTGAAAGAATCACATAGGAACAACTTTTGTTATTATCGTTAATCCCATGAACAGGACTTCTAAGTGAGGGCAATGCATGATGATATGCTGAAAGAAAGCCTAAGTAACATGATATCTAAATGCAAGACATACTTGATATGTTATTCCTAAACATGGTTACTATTGTCGCACATAGAAAAGTAAACCTAGAAACATGATTTCTACACAAACTTATACTATAGCATGCATATTCCCACCCGTTTTCACTATCCAACCCCAGAATCGTTTTTACAAATAATTATTACAGCCCTCTGAATATGAATTACATAACTAAAAATAGGAAAAGAAGAAGTTAACTATAGGGAGCCTTCCATAATAGGCCCAAGTTTCCCAGATCCTCAATGCCATGTACTGTTATTTCACAACCTTTCATAATCCGGGTGTGTCAGAGTTCCCTAAGGATCTCAGAGGATCCCGGGCAGGGCTCACACCCATATTTCATAGCCAAGCTGGAGTAAGTGCAGTGTGGAAGGGCCAACTCTTGTGTGTCAAAGTTCA